>SNQN01000144.1:192983-206392 GCA_008642245.1 Bassia scoparia
CATTCACGATTCAAAACCAACAAATTAAACTAAATCAAATTAAATAACTGTTGCTTTAATTAATTGAGTGGAAACAAATTGAGAAATTTGAGGCAGAAACAAGACAGTAGAAACCACCAACGCCCAAATTCAGCCCCAAAACCACTCAAACACAAACACCAATAATTCCCAAATCGCAGCAAACGATTAGAACACAAAACTCGAACAAAAATCCAACGAAACTCAGGATTCAACAAAATTATAAATGCATAAACAATTCTACACAAATTGCGGGGGAAATAGAGGAGAGGTAGAAGAAGAAGAAGAATACCATATAAAGACTGAAACCCTAACAATGGAATTAAGAACAACACAACGCTTAATAACAGCGGCATTCTTGTTGTTTTAAATAAAGCCAGAACAATTAAACTGGAAAAGGTGATTACTGGCGATTGAAGAATGGCTCACTGTCAAATCGCGTGAACAACAGATTAATCAGAATCATTTTCCTTTGCGGATGAGAGATGATTTGAGAGAAGCGGATGAGGTCTAATGAACTAGTTATGAAATCATCGAGAACAAGGTTTATTTTTTTAAAAAAACATCTATATTATTTCTACTAATTATTTTATATTTTTGTGAGTTACTTCACTCTTTGTTGCTTACGTATCGATTTATCAAAACTGGACTAACAATTTAATCATAATCTTGCCATATTCAAATTGATACACTTCCTAAATATCATGTTGCATGATGGTGACTTCCATACTCAAAATTTGAATAAAGATATAGAGATAGGGACAACAACTAATGTTTTAAGACTTTTCAAAACAAATTTGTTTGTAGAAAAGAAAACTTTCTTAACAATATGGCGATTGTGCGTGGACTTCTATGCAAAATTTGGAATAAAGATATAGAGAGAAAAAATAAGAATGACCATGTGGGAGGAGAGAGATAGAGATAGTGTTTTAAATTAAAACATCCTAGTGTAACCACTGAATCGAAACGAGAGAAGTATTATTAATGTTAGATGGTAAACTTTGAAAATTTTCCCTATATTGTTAACAAGTTTGGAAATTCTCATTTTACTTTGGTTTGGAAAATGACTTAATTACATATCAAACAGAGACGACGAAGGACTTTAAGAAGCTCAAATGTAAGGTAACAGTACAATAAGGCTCCGTTTGGTAGAATGTAAAATATTTTCCATGAAAAATGTTTTTCGTTTTTAAAAATTTGACATTGTTTGGTATATAAAGGAATATAAAATCATTTTCCAAGGGGCAATAAAAAAAATAAAATTCACGGGAATAGAATTTCCGTTACAATGATGGAAAATCATTTTCTTTACAAAATGAAAGGAAAACTATTTTCCTTCTATCTCTTGTACACTCTCACTAGTCACTACCTCCTTACATCCCTTTTATTTTTTCTATTTTTTATCACTTTTAAAATTCATTTTACACCCAACCAAACAGACCATAAAAGGCTTGACAATTCGAAAGGCCATGCTCATTTTGATGATGCCTAATAATTCTCACATTCTCCTAAGGATTCATTGAGTTGTTGTAAAATCATAAAGCGGGTCGGGTACTAGACCCGCTTAAATTTGATTCTGATGGGTTAGGTCACAGGCCGAATTATTTTCTTGTAGGGTATTCGTTTGACCCACTAAGCATAATTTTTTTTTTAAAAAAAATATACTGTATATATTTTTATACAGTAACTTAAATTATATGTTTTCCAGCACTTATAATTTTTAACCATAAAAAGTTGCGTTGGCAAATGTGTCGTGTCGTGTCGTGTCCGTGTTCGTATCGCATTTTTTTCGTGTTGAGTTTCTTGTACCTAACTCGACTTTTTTTTCAGGTCGTGTTCGTGTCGACCCATTTAAGTTTTCGTGTCGGAAAATTCGAACCTAACCCGCTTTTTTTTAGGTCGTGTTCGTGTCGTGTTTTCGTGTCGTATCAACTTTTGTCAATGCTATCTAGTAAATATTTTGGCCCATGAAATATTTTTATTTTTTTAATTTGTAAGTTCCATGTTATTTCGTGTTGGTTTCGTGTTCAGAATTTCAACCTGAACCTAACCCATTTATTTTCAGGTCGTGTTCGTGTCGACCCATTTAAGTTTTCGTGTCAGAAAATTCAAACCTAACCCGCTTTTTTCCAGGTCGTGTTCGTGTCGTGTTTTCGTGTCGTGTCAGCTTTTGTCTGCGTTAGTAAAAACTAAAAAGTAGACCATAATTAACCATGTTCAAATTGATTTTTAAACATACAAAGTAGACTCTAACGATGTTCAAATTGATGTTTGTACATGAATTTAAATCGATGTGTTATTTATATTTTGAGTGATAATGAAATTCTCGAGAAATTGTGTCTCTAGTAAAGAAAAACATAAGTTGAAGGTAAGATTTTTTTCCATGGAGATCAAATTGTGAGCAAATTCATTACTTTAACAATGTAAACAAGTTGAAGGGTGGTCAACAAATTGAAATACTTGTAAACATTAAGTATTTTGTTGATATGCTACATATTAATTCCCAACTCGAAGGAAGGAGTTTGAAGCAGTGACTCCAACTCCACTTTGACATTTGAGATCAACTATTCGAATCCTCATATTCTTCATGGTAAACAGTACTCGTCCTTGTGACTTATATGCACCGAAAAAACATATTCCCAACTCATGAAAAAATGTTGGAATGATTATTCTTGGCATATTTACAATACATACTACACAACTCAACATAACAGTCCATCACAACTTCAGAATAAGATACCCAGAAACTTGCAATCCATGCTGTTGTTCCATTGCTGTTGTTGTCATCTGTCCCTTGTTCGATACGATTGAGGCAGCCCGTGAAAACAGTTATTAACGCCAAAGTGTGGTTTTTTGTTGTGTTGTTGTTGTTTGTTGCTGCTGCTCTGAATAAAGCCGTTGTTCAACATTAGTCCACCTTGTGAGATCACAATAATGATTGGCATTGTGTGGTGTTGCTATGTAGGGCTTGAAGTTTGTTTGGGTGTACTTTGTGAACCGTCCCCATAGATGTACCGTTGTCGAACATGTACCTTTCCAAATTTGTTGAACATATTGACATCTGTCCATGATTGGGTTGTGCGGGTTTTGAAGAAAGATGATATTTTGTCGTGTTCAGCTTGGTCCCCTTTCTTCTTTTTCTTCTTCTTCTTGTTCTCATTGTTCTTGTTGTTGTTGGTTCTTCCTCTTGTTGTTTTGTTGTTTGTTGTTGTTGTCGCCGTCGTTGTTGTTGGGATGATGGTGGTGGTGGTGGTTCAACGATGATGATTTTTCGTTTGCTAAGCCAACTTATTAGGCTTCAATAGTTTAATTGATCTAATGTATGTACCCCTTATCTTGCGTATTCCTCATCATTTTAGAGGAGTTTACTCGATGATATCATAAAGATGCCTAATTCCTTCGTTCACCGTTGTTGGCCTGCAAATATTATTTTATGGTGGGAGTACATTGTTTTTGTCCTTGTTTTGACAAAGGATTTGAAATAGTTCGCCAACCGTCTTCTTGCAATACATTAATCCCGCTGAAAAGCAATCTGTAATATAACCACAATTAAATAATTAGTATCTCAATTCGTGGTCTAATAATTGTGAATAAACATTTAAATTAATTGATTTGTTTCTTTTTTTTATTTTTTTTTTTTTTTTTTTTTTTTTTTTTTTTTTTTTTTTACGTAATAACTTTTACTATCGAATACAGTGTTATTTGTCATACTATTCTTTTTGGTCAATTGATGAGTAATTTTAGCAAAGCAAATTTTTTTTTAAGCCAGAATTATTAAATTTAAATAACACATAATTGTTCAAAACTCAAAACAAGAATGAAATTAATTACGAGTAAATAAATTAAATAATTCAAATCATGAATATACAATAATTTTATAGGTCATCATTTTAGACATTAATTTAAATTGTGTTCTTTCTTCTTCTTCTTTTTCATTCAAAACTCAAAATAATTAAATTAAAGAACTCGATCATAATAATTCTTTAAAACATGAAAAAATAAAGAAGCAAATAAATTAACAAAGCAACGAACTCAGGTGATAGAGTATATATTATTTGGATGTAATACTACTGTGTTCGAGTTGAGTCCAAACGTATTCTGTATTGTGTTCATATTTTGATTTGTGCTGCTGCCATTCTCCGTTTGTGCAATTCTACCACATTGTCATTCGTCGAACTCGGGGCAGGATGATAAACCACCAAAGCTCCTCTAGTTATTTTCTTGATAAGACATTGGTGCTGCGCATCCTGCTTCGTATCGTTATCGTCGAACTCGGTCATGATGCTCAACTACCGAATTCTCTGTTGACAAAATCTGTCTTATTATCATCATCATCGCAGTATTATCAAGTTAGTTCATCAGAAATTCATCTTGCGGATGGCACATGCTTATTATCATCATCGCACTGGGCTCGTGCTCGTTCCAAGGTCGTTGTTCATCCTCGGCTAACAGTCGATCAACTTCAAACCTCCATGAGTCGTCCATCGATTTCTTTATACATTCTTCTCTTTCATCATCCGTCGTCGTCGTCTCGTCAGCATGCCGGTTCAAGAACAACACTTGTTCCATAGACCATTCATCATCCTCATATTTTATAAACATTTGTCTTGTGATTCCACGCCAAAATCTAAATATCTCGACTTCTTTAAACCACGGTTCGTCGTCGTAACAACGAAAATGGTTGCGTCTAATTCGTACCGTGCTTTCCATTGTGGAATAGATAATAATAATGAAGAAAAAACTAATAAGCAAGTTTTTATTCCTAATTACCAATAATGAAACTCTCACTCACTAATATAAGCTCTCCTTATTATGAATAGGATTGTATAATTACATGTATTATTAGAGGTTGGACTAAGATGATTATATAAACAAATCTATCATAGAATCTATTCTTATGCCTAATTTCCTAAATTAATTGAATCCTATTAGTATGTAATTTATATTTATTTCCTAATTTTTCAAAATCCTAAATACTTAGATGAAATCCTAATTTCCTAGCTAAAACTCCTATATACGAGTAAAACTAATTAGGTATCCATTTAAACTAATTTTATCTAAAATCTAGTAAATATTAAAAACAAATCATATCATATATTAAATCTTTGATTATAATCGAATTCTAATTTATTTTATTCAACTACCACGTCATATAGCCAAAATCTTATTATTACCAACTATGATAGGAATGAAGCTAAAGTCCTAAGATGTAATATACATTACTTTAAATTTCTTATTCAATTGTCACAGTGATTTTGTCGCTGCACAGTACATACCAAAATATTCATATGAATTACTACAATAAAAAAAACTGAAATAAAAGTTGTACATTTCATGTAATGCATTCCTAAAATACATTATTGTAAAGGAATTAGGTTAATTTATAATGATGCTATCAACGAAAACATGAAAAAAAAGCAATAAAAGCTAGCGCAAAAAAGGTTACAACTAAGATTTTTGATAGTATATTTATAACGATTCAATAGAATATTCATTGGAATGAATAGTATTTAAGTGGTGTAATATGATAAAGTCTTTATACTATAAAAATAAACGAAAAGTACTACAAGATGTTTTGGCTTGAGCATTTTTTAATATAAGCGAATAGATTCAAATTCATCTAGTTAATTGATTTTTTACTGTAAATTAAAGTTTAATTTCATATCCTGAATAAATTCTATTTCACCTTATTAATTTCTCGAATCTCATTCAATCTCCTCTACACCTAGTTTTCTAACTCCTGCCTCTCCACTATCAAAACCCTAAATTTGTGCTCGAAGGAAAAACGTTAAACACTAAGTCTAAAATATCATCATAGGTCATAATATATTGTCTTAGTCTACGTCGACACCAAGTGCAAGTTCTTTAGGGCACAGCTAAGTTATGTAGGCCCTGGAGCAAGATTTCTAAAACAAAAAGTCCTTTTAGACACAATTTAATTATTTTATAAAAAATCAATATAATAAATACAAAAAGTCATTTTAATATTTAAATTTTAATCACAATGATGACATTAAAAAATAGAATTACATGTTACACTTAGTTAACAAGTTATCCCTACATAGATGTTTTAAAACAATACATATACTACAACACTTTTCCTTAAAGATTCTGCATGTCGAACCTTGAATTGACAATTTCTAATAGATTAATCAAACTTAATGATAATAATTATTAAATGGATCTGGCTACATTGTCCGAGTGTCCACGTTTCTTAATCCAGTAGGTTTCATCTCAAAACCATAAATGAGAGACTAACCCCGTTCTTAGTAGATTTTGATTGTCCACGACATAAATACTAAATTTCATTATTTGTAGAAAGAAATATAGATGATAAAAAAAAATTCTCCAAAAAAAGAATTGCTCAATATTATAACTACACTTTTTATGTAAAATAAACTAAAATTCTTTTGTATAATGCAAAAAATAGTTCCTAACATTTCTCAAAAGTACTAAAAGTCTAAAACTAATTAATTGAACACAACACATACAAAAATAAAATTAAATAAAGAAACTAAAGCAAATCATAGTTTTCCATGTTGCCCTACTACCTAGCAATATACATGAAATACTTCAAATGTTTTTTCTTTCCTTAAATACTTGAACCAAGAAAAAAAAATGACATTATGTGTTGACTACCGTAACACCATCTCTTATCTGTAACATTGCCATTGTGTGTGAGCAAACGAATATCGTTGCGGTCCCCTTGATAATAATCATAAAGGCGTGTTGTTGTTCTTGAAATAGGTTTGTATGGTTTGATAAAACCCTTTTCATATAATCCAGGGTGATGATATCATTAATTGTTTGATCGACACGAAGTTGTTGTCGTCATTACTCCCCATGACCGTTGTTGTGATCACCTGGCGCTTAGTAAATACTTGCTGGAATAACGACCGAAGACGGTGTCACACAATTATTGATTGTTGTGGGTTTTGATCAACAATGAAACACATATATAATTGTTGAATTAATATTATTTGTTTCCTTTCCCCATCCACTACTTAATCTAATTTTTCGATTTATAGAATTCAATTTATTAAATTTGTCGAATTGTGTTTTTGAAATAATTCGAATCTTCAAAAAAAATGTCCGGGGTTTTCCAAATAAAGCACAAACTCTACATCTAGCAAGAATTCTCCCAAGCTCGGAGTTCAACCCAATTGCCCTTTACATGAACCACCTCACCTTTAACCTACCACCACACATTACATTATCTTATGTAGATGCAGCCTTAATCCACACACTTGTCTGGGGTTTGGTGTCATCTCTGTAGTGACAAACACAAACTAGAAGCAAGCGTCTAGCAGGTTGTTTCAAGCTGGGTGACTCTACAGGCAGAACTGAGACCAATTACACCTAGCACTCTTATGGATATCTAGAAACAATGTTAAATTGTGTATTTTACTTCAGACTCAAAGTGTCCATGATAATATAACTGACTTGCAAGAATATGTTGACAGATATGTGTATATCACCATCTGTATGCAGGCTCTAATGCAAGAAGCGTAGATGCGCCTTCAAAAGGCAAGCAGAGCAGTGTCAGGAGCTGATATCTGGCCAGGCTTATGTTAACAAACCATGCTGATTTAGAAAATGGAATTTGGTGGCACACTCCTCCTAATTTGGAGACAACTGTATTACTATAGTGCACTGGATATTACTTTTGCAAACATTCTGACTAGGCTATTTTGAACAAGCTCAATGCTTAGCGGATTTAATCTGAACTCTCGTTGTATAACTTACAATGTTTACAGCACTAGTCCAGAGCTAGGCACACTTTATATTTATTTATGCCCATTAACTCAAAAAAAAAATTCCGATAGGGGAAAATATGAGGTCGGATAGCGGACCAAAAACTATGAACTTGGTGTGGGTCTTTGTCGAAGTGAAATGGCATTACTTTTTGTTATTACGTGTTATCTTTTCATCGTAATATAATGTATATTATTGTTTGTTATGCCACCAAATAAGCCGTATTAGTTTCGAAATTATGTTCTGTAACGCTCCCATCTTCACTCATGGTTTCGAATCAAACTTCGGAATGTTCCCTCGAATTTAATCAAACATTTCAAAATCTCCCCTTCTTTCGATTTTCGTTCGGATTTTGATTTCTGTTGGTCTGACCACTTGATTGTTTTCTTGTTTTCGAAAAAACTCTATTGCAATTTGCTTTCCAATTCTCTTTCATACCGTAATATATAAATTCCTGCTACGAACAACCTATAATAAAACAAGCACAATTATAATGTCTTGTATTCAAAAGCTCACATTGTCAAAATTACGACATTGTAATTAATTAACTTATTTAAGTTGTTAATTAACATATCTAAATTTTTCATAAATGATTGAACTTTATGACTATATTGACTTTGTAAAGCTAATTGACTACTTGAGAGCCAAATTGTTTGATAATCATTTAATAATAAAATTAGAAGTAATGAAATAAAACTGGATTACAAGGGATAATGTTTTTAGGCTATAATAGATAGAATAATAAGATGAGATTACATTCATCGCCTAACCAAACTTATTAGACACTAAGTAACTAAGTTAACAATGTCTTTCTTACTTCTTACCTAATCTAAATATATCATGCATATATAATATTGATTTGACTTATTGACTTATCTTTGACTTTTTTTAGCACTAATTATAAAAGACTTTTGTCAAAGATTTATAAGGAATGCTTGCTTAATTTTTTTTTAAAAAACCTAGGATTTTAACCTAATTTTCAATTAAAAGAATAATCCTTTAGCTAGTCATATTCAAAGACTTAGTTCTTTAATTTAATTGTTAAGTAGGTCTAAATAACACACACATTAAACTCAAATTGTTATAGTCGAATTTGGTTCATGATGATGAGCTACCAACTCTCCGTCATAAAGTTGTACTCTTATGTTCAAACAATCGGCCGTTATTATTTGTATTATTGTCTGATTTGATTTGAATCATCCCATGTCTAATAGTCGATCGAGTTCAGAAAAATCTGAGAGTGTTCGATTTCTTTAAATTCTTTTTCATCATTCGATGTCATCGGTTGCCAGTTAAACAATCCATCTGGAAATAAAAACTATGATCATCACACAAATCTAAATAGTACTCGAATTCTTTGAAGCTCGATCGTCGTCATAACAAATGACAATGGTGGTGCTTCAATTACCATGTTCGCACTTGAATCTAAAACAACGCTTGAACTGAAGTAATTTGTATTTCCTAATAACAATGAAACGACTCACTCAAGCTCTCCTTATAATCATAGATTAAAATTGTTTTTTTTTCAGAAAGAAATATTCAACTTGGTCTAATAAGGCATGCTGTTGACAGCTTGAGCACAAAAAAAGCATTAGACTCTTACATAATAGTCTACCACTAATACTATTCTGTGTGTCTTATAAGCAAAATGAGGTATTATATTCTAATTCATGATTCAATTTGAAGTGTTCTAATTTCCAAGATTACCCAAAATGATTGTCTTTTAAGCACCTACCACTAATAATAAGATAGTTAGGTTCATTATTAACATTCAATTCTCTGTCTTGTCAAGAAACTATATTGAGACAATTACTATATGACAAAGTATTAGATACATCGGATGTACAATAAATTACTGTTGCATCAGATGATATAGTGACATTTTTGTGAATATAGTAACTTTTTTATCAATATATTGACCTCTTATTATTATCACTATATTATGTAAAGTGAAAATGGTCACTATATAATATTGAATATAAAGTCTACACATACATTGATATAAAGGGTCACTATATACTGATGACAATAAATTTATTATGACTGATGCATACAATAACTTCTGTTACTATATTAGTATTTAGTAACACAGTTAGGAAAATGAGCAAAAAAATGAAATTAAAGGGCGCGAATTTGATATGACAATGGTTCATTGCACTTGCATGTGGAACAGAATGATAGCCAACAAACATATTTGATTATTTAAGGAAAATAGTTTTAAGTATAAATTGATAAAATAATTTAAAAAATAATAAGCAACAATGATCAAATGATATGTCACGACTCATAAAGTATATGTATTGATTGTTTGCAACCTTACACACTTAGACCCTGTTCTTCGTCAACGAATTTGCTGTGAATCGAACTTATTTTATTGAATTGAACTATTAGTACTAAGCTGAACTTATTGAATTATGGTGATTGTAAGTTATGATATATATGGTAATTTTTATGTGATTTGGATGTGGTCATTCCAAATATATGTTGTATTTTGTTGTTTGTGTGGATTATTCACAGGATTAACGTCGTAAATGGATAGTCACTTTTAAAGGAGCATGCCTCTGCCGAAATTTTCACAATTTTTTTGACATGAGTTGTAAATTTGTTGGTATTTATGGTGTATCCTCGTGCGGCGAACATATGTGTTGTATTTGTTTGTTATTTGATTAACAGGATTATAATGTCGTAACTCGGTAGTTCACTTTTACGGAGATGCTGCGAAATTAGAAATTTTTTTTTACACGATGTAAAATTTGTTGCTATTATTAATCACAGATCATAACTACATTATCTTCTTATAGTTTGCTTAATTATTTGACAGCTTATAGACTCATAATCTCAGCTTTGGTAAACAAAAAAATCTTAAAAAGTGTGTCGCGATGAAGTTTTAGATACTTACCACAATTATTGTTTATTTTTCATAGTTCCTATCATGAATCATTGTACATATTGTTTTTTCCTAATGTTTCTTTCTCCTCAATAATCGGAGGATGGGTTGTATTATGTTAATATAACTATGCATAAAATAATAATTCACTATTGCCAATAACATAGTACATCTACACACATAATAAAAGGTTTTACATGCATCATATAATATACTTATCAATATTGTATTATATCATATTTATATACATGCGTAGTATATATATATATATATATATATATATATATATAATATATATATATTTATATACTCACAATGTTATATTATTAATATTCCTCACAAGTGATATAGTTTTAAATATATTCCTACAAGTGTATATCATCAGTTAATAAATAGTTTTTAACATTGTAGATTTTTCATCGGCACCATATTAGCAAGAGGAGATGATGATGTCGTGATATCTGGTGCAACTACTTCATCCATATGTGTGTAGTTTCTATTTGTAGGATTTTAGTAATTAATTAATTTAAACAACTAGTTATGAATTCTAATTTTGCCGTATTTATGTACTGAAATTATGTACGGATCGAAATATGATATTTGGAATATTGTTAGATAATGAAATTATCTACGATCAAAAATAATTATGGTGTTGGAATATTTTTATAATATTAAATATTTTGATTTTATACTATTGTACAGGCAACATTATGAATATTATTATGATAAAATAAATTAATATCCTAACGCATAGCCTATTTTGTAACATTGACACATTAGTATATCTAGGGTCTCCCATTATGTAGTGTTGGACACGTTAGCCTACCTAACGTATCCGCTCTCAGCTAACATTGACTATAAGTCTACCTAACGTGTCTCTATGTAACATTGGACACATTAGGTAACCTAATGTGTCCTATCTTAGTAACGTTTGACACATTAACCTACCTAACGTGTCCCTTCTTATGTAAGTTTGACATGTAGACCTAACGTGCCCTTCTTATTGCTACGTTGCCACACGTTAGGTACCTAACGTGTCCCTTCTTATGTAACGTTGCACACGTTAGTACCTAACGTGTCCCTTCTTATTTAACGTTGACACATTAGTACCTAACATGATCCACTACACGGGACACATTATGGTGGCCTAATCGTGCCCTTCTTATGTAACGTTGATACATTTAGTACCTAACGTGTCCGGTTCCACTCCCTTCTTATATAACGTTGACACGTTACGTAACTAACGTGTCCCTTTTAACGTTTGACACGTTAGCCTACATAATGTTCCCTCCATATGTAACATGACACGTAGTTCCTATCGTGTCCCATCTTATGTATATTTGACATTAGCCTGCCTAACGGTCCCTTCTTATTTAATGTGGGACATGTTAGGTATCTAACGTGTCCCCTCTTATATAACCTTGGAACAATGAGCCACCTAAATCATCTTAACCTATGGCTATCGTGTCCCTTCTTAGCATTGAGCGACACATATACATACCTAACGCGTCCCTTGGAAGACACAATAGATGGGTGCCTATTGTGTCGGTGGGCTACCGCGTCCCCTCAAATTAGTCACAATTGACCATTTAGAGGGGACAGATAGCGTTTTTCTTGTATTGGCCTCACCTTAATTATATTATGTATGATATTATATGCAGGTGTTTATGTGCTAATAAGATATTGAAAACAAATGGATCATAGCACGTATAAATCTTGATGATTTAATAATAATCCTAATTAATTAACTAGTTTATCCATTTAAACTATTTAATCCACAAAACTAATAAATATGTATATTAGCCAAAATCATCTTATTTCAAGAAGATTAGAAGCTCTTCGATAATCATGGTTCCTTATATGCATAATAAACAATATGAATCCTAATTAACTAATTAATTAGCTTAGGTTTATCTATTAAATATAACTAATGTAAATCAGTCAAAACGTATATGTGATCTTAATAAGCTAAGGTATATTATTCTAAAACAAAACTTTAATTTACAAGTACATCATTAGGGTTTGTAGTTGTTTAACTTAGTCAAAGATTTAGTCTTTAAACATTGTTTAACTAATCAGAAAAGCATGAAAAAAATAAACAATAAGGAGAAAGTTAAAAACTTAATTTTAACTTATACTTATCTAAATTTAAATGAACCTATTTTATTCAATAAGCTTTGAAAATAAGTTTTTTTTTTGATGCAATACAACATCGGAATCAGCATATATAAAAGTGATGAAGATAGTAAAGAAATAATATAAAAGACGATTCTAACGCGTTCTACGATATACCATGTTACATCATCATCAATCCAATCAATTAAGCTAACTAAGCACACACTAATTAATATTTCAACTCCTAGACTGAAGTTACAAAGTTACAACATGTGAAATAAAATGGATATTTTCGTACATGTTAGAAAGTCAATATATCTATTCTCATGAGATTACCAACCTTCTTTTTTTCCTTGAGGCCACAGTATTTTCCCTCATTTCAAGTATAATAATTAACATTAGCATCAATATTTTCAATCAAAAAAAAACATAGTTAGTGAAAACCCAATTCACTTCAAAAAAAAATGCCTTTTTTCAAGCTTGTTTATGTGCTTCTCCAACTTCAAAAAACCAAGTTTCTTCTGAAACAAGGGTATTGATCTGTTGATACGGAGCAACTCCGACCAAGATCTAGAAGTTCATCGGCGCCGTCATATGTCACATTTTCCTTCCGGCTAGGACTTTCTGCCTTGTT
>SNQN01000145.1:4912-17303 GCA_008642245.1 Bassia scoparia
TATAGCATTCCTTCGCCAATCTTTGGTCCCACTTAATCTCTTGCACTCCCCACTCGGACGGGAACTTCACTGACTGGTGTAGGGTAGACGGAATGACCCTCATCTTGTGGATCCACGGGGTACCTGTTTACCTGATTTTGCACTTCACCAACAAGTCAACTGCCCAATATTGTTCTTAGTTTGGTAGGGGGCTTCCCCTCTGGTTATTGATTTTATTGATAACCTCGCTAACGTAAAATGGCTCCTAATCGATCAAAGTTAATCAAGAAGATGGGACATAAGGAGAACAACTTGTTGTGGAACAAAGCTGAAGCATAAAACAAAAAATAATGAAAAGAGACAAACACCATCCATTATAAAGGGATAAGTATCAGACTACCATTGTATTACAAGGAAGAATGATTACCTCATTGATTACACACAATGGGATGAAAATCGAACAACTTACTACTCCATGATAGGATGAACAACGCTACGCTATGCTAGACTAATCTAGGCTACGCTAAACTAAACTAACTTGGCTACTGAGCCAAGTGTGGCTGAAGTAAACCAAATRCGTAAAAGAGATAGATTGATGTTGTTATTTTTGTTGTTGCTGTTGTTTACTTCTATATTGATGTATCTATTTATAGGCCTCTAAGGGTGTAGTTCGTGGGTGGATGTTACTTTATTTAACGGTTTCTTGCCACTTCTTTTCATATTTCAAATATTCTCAATTTCCCTCCAAGTCCTACTATCGCATGATCTTCATGGGCCTGCCTTTGGGCTACCTCCTGATGGGTCATCCTTACTACAATTCCCTTCTAACGCTATTGTTGTATCGCTAGACTGAAGCTATATTAAGAATGTCGTGTATCGCYGGTCTTCTCCTTCTGTCTTATTTTCAGTCCGTAACAAATTGCCACCTTAATTTGCAAGGGCGATATCACTTGAGTCCCTGCGAATTAASATTCTCCAACGCCAGAAATTCAAGTTTAGTCATCTTATGTTTGTAGTGAAAATGAAAAATGAATAGAATGGAATACTGCTCAATTAAATCAACACGGTTTCAAAGAATTACATTTACCTCTCATTGGGAAATTACTTGGTGACCAAAGTCATAGATAGGCCCATTATCCCACGAAAGTCATCATTACTTGAGTTTCATTTAGATCAACCCATAATATAATTCATTCGTAACACTATCATGAATTAATGATTTTACAATTGCAAGGAATAAGAAAATCACTTCACAAATATTTCATATGATAAATACTTAAAATACACTTGTAACATTGCAAATGCAAGTTTTTTACAAAACAAATTCTAAATTCTAAAACTAAATACAGAAAGCATTTTGGAGATCTACCACTTCATTACAATCTAGAGAAACCAATTATGTCAATAATTTAATATATCTATTCTTAAGAACACCATAGACGCTTGAAATTTACCACATCTTCTACTCATACATTCCAATACCCTCCAAACTCATCTCACAGGTGCTAATACCCACAGCATCCTCATATATTCACCCTACGATCACAGCTGATATAAGAATTACCTTCTCATCGATACCCCTACAACCAACAGCAAATTCATGGCACACCAAACAAGTCTTTTAAAAGCATACTTTTTCATTATAAAACAAATACTTTAAAAATTCAACATAGTTTCCAAACCTCTCTACTCTCCCCTCCTTTTCTTCTTATGGATAATTTACACCCATGTGAGACCCTGATACAAATGCTCCCATTATGGTTGAAAAACTCGATCATTCTTCGAACTATTTGTTTTCGCATCTTTGATATGCACAGAATCATATCTTGTATACTCCTGAAGTCACTTATTATTGAAGTCAAGAAAACTCTCAACCCACTTCTACCTTTAAATATTAAACCAGCATTTCTAGTGCTAAAAAAAAACATGTAAATGAGAAAAAATAAAGAAAGTATTTGGGATAAAGGCATAAATGAAGACAATCAGGAATAATGAAAATTATAATATTGGTTGGTTGTTTGGTGAGTGGGTTGTGTGTGTCAAATCAACATAATCAGACAATTCCCTTCCAACACATTCTCCCATAACTACTCCACATGTCCTTCTTGAATGATTTCCGTTATCACCGTTCTGCACTCATTCTACTTCCAAATCTTCATCGTTCCTCTCTATCACTTGGCCTGGTTTTCTGCCGTAAGTCTTCTCATTCTCCACGTAATTTCTTTCGCCGACAATACCTCTTTGTTTAAAGACTTGTCCACTTATCCAAACGAGAACCGTTGAACTCTTTCACCCCTCTAAATTATTATTCTATATGACAATACTCCCCAATAAACCTGATCAACCAATTTTACCTCCTTGCTCACCACTACATATCGATTATCTCCATCTTTAGCAAGCGATCCTCCCCCAAGTACTGCGCCGGGCTCACCGTCATTGGCCCCCTCCTACAGGTACAACGATATACTCGATTCCGAATATCCTTTCAAGTATATCCTTATTTGTTGTACTCAAACATAAAATCGCCAACCCATCTTTGAACTCGAACCCTTTTAACCTTTCCTATAATTGGCATAAACAAGCAAGGACTCCTGTAGTCACCAGTTTTTATTAGAAATTAAGTTGAATTAGTGCACACGCAACCCCCCTCTAACGCTCTACCGCATCCATCCATTGTCAAAAAGACAACAATAAACAAGTTTCCGTTTTAACCCTAAGCAATCAAATTACTAAGTGGGTTGCTTAACCAAAATAGATGCACATAGGACTAATTAATTGTTGCGACATGTGTTGTTTAGATCYGTATTAAAGGGTGCCTAATAGCTAATTTGTCCATGAATTAGTCTTATTAGGCGTGAGAAGATGCAATTTACCGGTCTTGTTTAAGTCATAGAAGTTGTTGTGATTTGCAAGCATGCAAGCATTTGACATGAATTAAAGTTGTGCCTAAGATTGATTTTAATTAATGCCAAATAGTTGTTAATCAATCGTACATGTCAATTTGCATAAAAAGTCAAATTTCTGACAAGCATGCAAAAKGGTGTTTAGAGATTGAGACATTGGCCTCAAACTTACCTTGCAACACGGTGCTAATGAATTAGAACAATGCTAGGGACCCTCGCAAACTGGTACGAACACGAACAAACCCAAATCGAACTCAAAATATACCAGGAACCCCAAATCGAAGCAAGAACTTGAGATCAAGCCGAGATCTCATATGAGTGCATGAATGGATGCGTGATTGTGGTTTGAAATGTGTTTGACGTGTTTGAGAATGCTTTTGATTGTGTTTATGAATGCTTTTGAATTTTAAATGCAAAAGAGTGAGAGCTTTGATGTGTTTAAGAGAGAGAAGGAGAAGAGAAAACTGAAGAGAGAGAGAGAGAGAGAGTTTGAGAAGTGCCAATGAGGTGTGGATCTGTAAAATGAGGACCCGAGGCCTCGTATTTATAGGCAAAGTGTAAAAAAGGAAAGGATATGGGCGTAATTGCACCCAAAATGCCAAAAACCTGGCCGCAATTACGCCCAACACTCCTTCCTTTTTTTGGTTGATTCGACTTACCTTATTTAGCTGATTGTGTATAATATAAAATCACAATAAAATATCATTTGATTTTATTTGATTACGAACTTTTAACACAAGATCACTGATTGATTTTGGGAGATATTCATGTGGGTCCCACACTCGGGTGCGGTCCCGAGGCTCCCGAAGTGAGTCGTTTCGCTCGGGTGCGCGTTTTTGCTTCGGAAATTCATAACTACTTTTTCACAACTCAAACAATTATAGATAAATATTCATAAAATTTCTTGTAAAACATAGTGTGTTTTTTAAAATTTCATTAATTTTGGAATTGTTTTCATACTTAATTAATTATCGCAAAATAATTTAAAATGGTGAAAATTCCAAAAAWTRCCAAAAATGCTTAGAAAAATTCCAAAAAATTCCGAAAAAATCTAGAAAAATAATTCAAAATTATTTTTAAATTAAAACATACTTTTAAGGGTGCTTTGTGTACAGAAACGTGCCCGGTGTAGTGAAAACTTGCCTTTTTAGGGTATGTTAGGGACCTAGTTGTCTCTCAATTTAGCTTGTGTGTTGCAAGGGGTGTCTTATCATCTGCCTTCTTGGGCTAGGGAAAATACTAAGGTATTACAAAACCCCCACTTGCAGGAAGTTTGTATAGGACGAAGTCTCATAAAATCGAAGCAAAAGTACCCTGTACTTGCAAAACAATTATGATATGTGTTAGTTTCTTTTACCTGCACTGTGCGTTGCTGTTACTGGCTTGCTTGTGCTGCTTACTTTGATGCTATGTCTATATTCCTTGTGTTGATGCTGCTTTCCTTTGGTTAATCTGCTTGCTTTCAGTCTCTGTTAGTGCTTTTGTGTTCATTGGGGATTTTTGGTGTGCGTGCTTTTGCCGTTTTCTGCCTTTATCCTTTTCGGTGCCTCCGTCCTGGACTTCATGGGGAACTTGTGTTCATGCCTGCATCTATCTTTTAGCTTGCTTCTTTCGTCGTGAGAGAACACAAACACCCTTTGGTTGCCATTGTGAGACGCACAACCTCTTTTTATCATCGTTTGTGGACCTAGTTTCATCTTTGTCATCGTGAGAGAGCACGATCTCTTTATGTGAGAGAGCACAAACTATTTAGTCTTGTTCTATCTTAACTGTAGTGTAGAGAGCACAACCTCTTTGATTTGAATTCCATTTTAGCCGTTTGAGAGAGCCACAACCACTTTAGCTTTAATTTTCGTTCTTTAGCTCTTGTGAGAGAGCCACAATGTCTTTAGCTTTAATTCTGTCTTAGTTGTTGTTTGAGAGAGCACAAACCTCTTTAGCTTTGATTCCGTCTTAGCTGTTGTTCAGAGAGCACAACCTCTTTTGGTACCACATGAGAGAGCAAGAACTTTATTGTGAGAGACACAAACTCTTTAGCACACCATCGTGAGAGAGCACAAAACTCTTGATGTGAGAGAGCACAAACTCTTGAAGTGAGAGAGCACAACCTCTTTGTACCATCGTGAGAGAGCATAAACTCTTCATTGTGAGAGAGCACAAACCTTCATGTGAGAGAGCACAACCTCTTTATTATGAGAGAGCACAACCTCTTTGTACCATCGTGAGAGAGCACGAACTCTTCATTGAGAGAGAGCACAACCCTCCTTATTGTAAGAGGCACAAACTTTTAGCACCATCGTGAGAGAGTGTAAATCGTGGGCCAAACCCCGCGGGGGCTTGGCCTACATCGTGTGTAGTAGTGTTTGTGGGCTTGAGCCACAGAACCCGCACGTGAGTGTGTTGGGGGAGTGTTGTCGAGTAAGGGGATCGCCACCGTGCCTATAAAGGTTAATCACGGACGCCCGAAACGTTGGTGCCAAAACAATGGCCCCACGGTCCGATTCCAGTAACCAGCTCGTGGGTTCGGGGACATGGTACGGATTGAATCTTTGACCCAATCCGCCCGCCTGTAGCGGCCTCTACTCGGTCTCATTGTAATTCCATTTAAACATGATTATTGGATGCACGGCAACTTTAGCAATTTCAAGCCTTATTAAGCGCACTAACCCTAAGGTTACTAAGTGGTTACTATATACAAAAATGACTACCTAGCCTAATATTGTGACCACTTGATGTTAATATAATATTAATACGGTGCCTAAAAACCGGTTGTCCATAATCATCTGACTTTAATGTGGTTTCGTGTTTATTTCCGGTCTTATTAAAGAATTATAAAAGTGATTGAGAATTATACAAGAATAGATATACAAGAATTTTTACCTTAGATCGCTCGCAGAAAAGACAATAGATAAATAAAATTAGAATCAAAATCGTTCCTGCCATTAACAATTTATTCAAAGAAAACAAAGTAAAAGTTTAGTATTGATATAATAATGTGAGAAGAAATAAAATAAAATCACCCAAAATATAATAAGATCAAATAAGATAAAATGAAATCATGTCAATAAAATCAAATAACATAAACAGGAAACTAACAAAATAAAACAATGGAAAACCAGCCCTGACCAATCTGGCTTTGGACCAGAAAATAACATGCAATATTAATTTTTTAATTTTTATTTATATATTATATCAAACTAGACATTCATAAGCTTAAACGGATATTCACAAGACTCCTAGTGCGATTCCAATTGTCCTGTAAATTTCGGCAAAGTTAGACATTAAAACTGGAAATCGGACAATCAGTGCAGCGGAGTAATGACCAGACCATGTCGAGCATAAAACGCCTGTTTAACATTTTTATACAATTTTTTAATATTTTTCCTGGAATTAGACTTGAAGGGCTTTAAAACGAGTATTCGCACGACTCGTAATTCATTCCGAGCAATCCAGAAGAAATGCCGAACTGCAGCTATGAACAAACCGAAAAAACGATATGAGATACAACCATTATCAAAACATAACAAAATACAATCATAGAACAAGATGATTACTTAAATGAATCATGAAATTAAATAAATTTATGGTTATGAAGTGTTATAGACCTCAGAAATTGTATCGAATCGTCGGGTCGAAACGGAATCGTCAAAGGCCTTCGATTGCTCGTTTTTGGGACAGTTTTGGGGCTGTATTTTAGGGCTGCTTTGGGGCTATTTTCTGGGTTTTCTTGCTGCTATGTTAGGGCAGTAACGAAGGATAAATACTGCTGCAATTTGGGGTTGAAACAATGGCTGTTTAGGGGTATTTCGCTGCTGAAACGAGGCTGTTTTTGGATGTACTTTGCTGCAGTTTTGAGGGCTGGTTGCTGCGTGATTTTGAGGGTTTTTTGTGGGTTTTTCTTGATGATCTAGAGGGCTGGTATATGAGGGTATATATAGGGAAGATTAGGGAAAAGAAGTAGGGTTAAGTAAGGTCTAGAATGTTGATAAGTTTGGGTTGTGCGGGCTTTGGTAGTTTTAGGTGAAAATAGGTTTGCATGGGATTTGCATGGGCTTGCGTGGGTTTTGGTGGTTTTAGGTGAAATAGGTTTGCATGGGATTTGGGTTTAGTTTAGGGGATTTTAGTTAGTGGGCTAAATTTAGCTAACATTATTATTATTTATTTAGGCTTAGTTTTAAGGGTAATTGTTTAGGCTTAGATATAAGGATAAAGGTTTATGCTAAGGGAAATGGTTTAAGGTTTATTTGAGCAATCTCAGGCCTTTTAAGAAATCCGGACCAATTGACGATCGATATAGTACAATCATAGGACCCTTATTTGGGGAGACATTTTTAGGTGTCTACAGAGAGCACAAACTCTTCATTGTGAGAGAGCACAACCTCTTCATTGTGAGAGAGCACAACCTCTTTATTAAGAGAGAGCATAAACTCTTTATTGTGAGAGAGCACAACCTCTTTATATACCTTCATCCTCGCTTGAGAATCCGGCTCGATCTTTATCCCTTCACGGCTAGTCGTCTAGGAATACTCTTCAATGACCAATCTCTTTTGATGTCCCTGTCTAAGATTACCCCCTCTTTAGTGCTTCTGTCAAGGAGAATGCTGCTACTCGGCGATCTACTCATGCGTACTGAACTTCTTTCCTGTGCCACCTTCCAGGAAACTTAACGTCGYGTATAGTCACGATCGCGTATAACAATATATTTTTTTACTGGTGCCTACCTGATCTGCTCATGCCTACTTGAACTGGTTATGCCTGCTTATGTGTCCTTTGRCTCGACTAGGGATTCTTYGATTTAGAGCTTTTCTTTGACCTTTGTTTCTGCTCTTCYTTGGATTGTGGTAATTGTTCCTTGCAAATGCATGGTTAACATTGCAACATGTCTTGTAATGTTGGTGCTTTGATTTTGAGAAGGAATAAGGCATTCTTGCACTTGTATTAATGTCCACTTAATGCATAGCCAATTAATGTCTAAAAGCCAAYCCCCAGAATGTTATGCTTGGCTCAGGAAGCCAGTCCTTGTTTGCTAGACTAGGAGCCTAATGTCAGTGTAGTTACCCTGACCCATTGCTGATGTGAGAGTTGGACTGTAGCTTAGACGAAGCTTGACTTTGCTAAGTTATAAGATGAGAGCGACGACGTGATTTACTTTACATTGGGGTTAGCCCCCATGGATGTGTACTTGTAACATTTGCACTTAAAGGTGGACCCTAGCTTTGCATTGGTTTCTTTTAGGACTCGTTTAGACTCCTTAGTCTTGAGCTGACTTGCTTGACTTTGCATTAGTGTTTTTATGAGCTTACTGACTCTAAGCATGCAACTTATATGATGCATTGACTTGACTCTTGATGTGTAATCTAAGTAAGGAACTTTGATCACAGATGGAATTGAAACGTGTGCTTATGTTTTTTTTGTTTTCTTAGAATTTGGAAGTACGAAATCAAGAAAGCAAATAATTTTAGGGGAAACTCTCACCCTTAACTTGAGGTATATAACAAGGAGGGAACTCTCACCACTTGTTTGGGGCAGTAAAGAAAGGGAACTCTCACCAATTCGATACTACAAGTTTATGGTCAAGGACTCTCACCTAGACTCAAACTGAAAGCAAAGGGGATTACATCACCCTAAACTTAAGGATATAACAAGAGGATTACTCATCAATTGTTTGGGTGTAGATGTGTTTAGGGATACTCGACCTAGCAACAACTACCTAAGATCAAGTCTTGTGATTACTCGACCAACACAGAGAACTCTTCAAAGTAGACTTTGGACAAATTAGCTAAAACCCTTAGCAAAGTTCAACTTCACACAACAAGTGTAAACAAGCTTTTGTCAAATTTCTCGTCTATCTTTTCATTTCTGAAATTAGCTTATTATAAGCCATCACATATCAACCATTACTTGCCAGAAATAATTAAACTAATTAACAGCAAAACTAGGAAGCCGTTTGGACCATAACTGTCCAATTCAACCTACACGGCTATAATAAAACTGGAAATTAAACTTAAGCTAATTAATGGCTCATAACCTGGCCTTATTACACTGGAATATTAAACTAATTAACCAAGCTATAAAACAGTAAGCATAAAATAAAAGAAACGGCTAAAACATTAAAGGTTAAAACCGTTACAAACTTTGCTGACCAGTATTGCATCTTTAAACCTTGTAACTGCGCCTTAAATGCTCATAACCGTCCAATTAAAACTCCAATTAAGCAGCCTTAATCAGTAAATCAAAGCATAAACGCTCCAATTAATTCAGGCAAATGCCCTGATTAATTCAGCTCAATATTCAACCAGAATCATGTGTAACCGTCCAGCATTAAATGCACAAATCACTCCAATTCTGCACGAAACAGCTTCATTCCAACGCCCCAATTAATCCTCCTTTATTCAGCTAATTATACTAATAATAATGTCTAACAAATGCCACAAAAAATCCCCTTTAAACCGTCAATTCTTTACCAAAAACAGTCCAGATTCCTTTCCCAGATTTCCAAATTGGAAACTTCAGATTTTCCAAATTGGAAACTTTCCAGATTGTAACCGTTGCATTAAACTGCTAATTAAAGCCTTATTATTCTTGATATAATCATGCACAAAACGCCTCAAACAATCCCCTCAATCAGTCTAGGTCATGCGCAAAACTGTCCAGGTGCCTCGTTGACTTCTGCTCGTTGACAATTAATGCAGATTCACGTTGACAATGTAACGTTGCTTCTTTTAACTCAATGTGAATTCAGAACCATGCAACCGGTTATTATTATGCAATTCAACTTTAATTAAGGAAAATGACCACAACTTAACAAAGTGCAGCCATTAGGACTAATATTCGGACCATGCACATCAAATCATTAGGACTTACTTGGAAGTAGATTTGGACAGATAAACTCCCTTGCATTGGAATATTTGGATTATTCGGACTAGGACCATTCTGGTCAACTCTTTTGCAACTTTTGTGTTTTGACWATGGACTCACAAGTCAACTCAACTTAGACCTAGTATGCAASGACTATAGTGCAAAGATTTGTGGCATGCAATAACATTTATTAAACATTCAATCAAGGAAGCAAATACATGTTAATGTAGTTTTTGAATTACATGTAAGATAGAGCCTTCTTGACTAAAGTTTTGGGCTCAAGCCCCCAGCATTTTGAGATGAAAGCTTCCTTTGCAAGTTGTGTTGAAAGACCCATTGTGTGGCTATCATTAGTGCAATGGTAGCCCCCTGAATTACGGGTCTCTTGCGTTGTGAAGGTGTTGTATAGGAACCTTTGTGGTGATGGGAGTTTTAACGTCTGTAGCCTTTTTGCGGTGTTTAGATGACTTGCACTTGATATAGCTGTAAGATCGGCAAGGACTTTGACCTACTTTGTTGCTGATTCYTCATTGATGCTTTCGTGTGTGGTGCTTCATTGAGTGATCATGGGCCGCTTGCTGGTAATCCCTTTTTGCTAGGAGCCCCCGGGTTTTGATATGCCGAGACACGATGCTGGCACATGTCTTGAACTTGAGTTTGTTGCTTGTTGGAGAGCATGACATTGGTTGAGCATGGTGGCGAACATAGGAAGCACACAAGGTACTTGATTTGCTGAAGTTGAATGTGATTCAAATGTAAGGAGCTTTCTTCTTTTGTTGTAAGCCCCTAATGACTCCGAGTGGTGGTGCAAAGATCATTACAATACTTGTAGGGCACAAGTAGTTGCTTGCTTAAGGCTTGTCATGTAACGAAGATGTACACTTAAGTCATGAACTTAAGTGTGGCACTCCCTCGGGTAAAGAGCATGTTGTTGGAATGAGGACCCTTATGCCAATTTAAAGCCCTCAATGATTTGTAACCTTRCCCTGTAGAGTCAATCGCATTTGTGGAGACTATAATGATGCTGCAAGCCCCCTACCTTATTGGACTCGCTATTGATGTGTCATGTCTCCCGCTTCTAGATTTGGTTGTGATCACTCAAGTCAAGAACCTGAGTTTTGCTGCTCCTTCAAGAAAGGAATAAGGAATGAGGACTTTTTTGTTGATGTAAGCCCCCCATACTTTGAGAAGTAGAGTTTATGTTGTGCAAGACATGACACTGCTGAAGCAAAGCCCCTACGGCTTGTTGGAGCTGACTAATGTGCAACTTTGACTACATGAGCAAGAGCCTAACTCTATGGTTGCATTGGGATGAGTAAGAGAGTCCTAAAGGGTTGTAGAAAGAAAGGCTATGGATTTACAAAACAAAAAGACTCAATTTTTTGACTATAGGTGACACGATGATGAGATTGATGTGGTTGGCTAAGTGATGAAGGTTCAAACTCGAGCCTATGTCAAGTTCWAGACTAAAGAGAAGTTATGCTTCAGACTTCTAAAAAAATCAAACCAACACGTTGAATMAAATGCCCTCTTTGTTTTTTTTATTAATTTGGTCGAACCTCGGGAAGAGGCTACCTACGTATCCAAGTGGAATCAGACCGATCGTAGTTCGTGAGGTCGTGTGTGCCAGCGATGCCTCATTTTTTCTAGGACGAAACCTTGTGGAGAATCGTCCTAGTTAAGCTTGGATAATGCTCAATTGGAAAGGGCTTTTTAGGCTGTGATGTAGGCTTGGTGTGGGGTGTGAGGCTTTTGGCAAACTTGCAGCATTAAATGTTTGCTTTGAGTTTCATTGTGGGATTTTGCAATGTGTGAAGCTAGGCTAGACTTTATCATTCTTTGTTGCTGAAGGTTTTTCTTTTGTTTTTTTGTTGGCTTTCTCTCTTTGTTTTTTTTTTTTGTATTGTTTAACCCACAACTTATCTTTGGTTTCAACTTTGTTTTGCTTTTCTTTGTGCCACATTGGCATCATGAAGGTTAGGAAGATGTAGGTGTGAAAGCAATGGGATTCTTTGTGTATTGTTTGTATAAGAAAGCTCAAAGGGGTTGCAAGGGATTTTGTTTTGTTTTGTACTTGTGATAGGGTGCAAGGAGGGATAAGGATATTTTTGAGGAGCTATGAAAGAAGGCCTCTCGAGCATGTCCAATTTATTCATTTTTTATTTTTTATTTTCCATTTTTTTGTTTTTTGTTCTTGTGAGGTAATGTGGTGAATAGCATTTCATCATCGAAGTTGAAGCACATGAAAGGCTAAGAATACAATGTAAAAGAAAAASAACTTTTATTATTGTGGAAGGCTAATCAAATGACAAGACTTAATTCCTAATTGACATAGACTCGAAGATAGAGAAGAAAAAGGAAAATTAATGTCTAGGTGGAGGGACTCTCCGACTCAACCTACGCTAGAACTTTATTGGTTCTTGCTCATGTCGCCTTCTTGTTGTGAACTGCGGGTGCTACGGGTGATGACTGTTCTTCAGTTGCTTGTSTTCTTACCTCCTGGAGGGGTAGGAAGGTGGTCATCATCGATCGTGTCTTGTATGCGATCCTTTAAAGTAATGCACTCTTCGGTAGAGTGACCATCGCCACAATGGTACTCACAATACTTGCTTTTGTCCCACTTTGTGGACCTCTTGTAAATTGGTGGATCT
>SNQN01000145.1:35053-49178 GCA_008642245.1 Bassia scoparia
CAGAGCCACAAAGTCAGGGAAATGTTGTTCTCCAAATTTCATTTTAGAAGGAAAATACACTCTTTTTGGACTATAGAAACGAACTCAGACTCGGGTAGGTTAAGATGACATCTGAACTTGGCTCTCTTGAACCTGGCGATGTAATCCTCTACAGGCTCTCCCTKGTCTTGGGTTATCTAGGATAAATCTYCAAYGGAGACCCTGCCTTCCACTCTGGTAAAATGACAAAAGAACTACCCTTRCAGATCTTGCCAAGTCTGAATTGYGTTTGGTGGAAGATGGGCGAACTAGGAAAACGCATTCCCAGTGAGAGAACTAGAGAACAACATGATTTTTAAGTAATCATTGTCTGCTACCATTTTGTATTGGCAGTTAAACCTAACCAAATGTTCTTCAGCAAACACTGATCCATCGCAGAAAATTTAGGAACTTTGAACCCTCGAGGAATCGGATACATCCTATCAATTCACTTAGGATAAGGATTGTAAGTCCTTCCCCTAGGAAAATCAGTGTTGTGCTCCATGGCTCTTTGTACCATCTCTTCCATTTGTCTAAGGAGGGGTTCATGATGAACCTGTCCCATATGGAAACTCTGATATTGGCCATGTGGATGTTGGTTATCCTGATAATAGGCAGGATGAGGTGTTTCCCGAATGGATTTTGGTTATACCCAACTCTAGGCTAGAAACCTCTAATATTACAAGAGTTTTGGTTGCCATCGGTTACTCGGAGGGGGGTGCATTTGGTAGGAGTAAGCTTGATGCGGATAACCCTGATTCTCAGTTTGTGGAAATTATGTGGGTTATGGTGGTTCAGGATCAACTGGATATGTATTTTGAGCAATAGGTCCATTAGTTGCGGTTTGAAAACCGCCACTAGTGGGGAATACCCCTCTAGTTGCATAACTGTTTGCCCCCAAAGCAAAGGTTGTTCYAATTAGTGGAACGGCTCCCATTGACTCTGTCAAGGGGATAGAATTATAAGTTAAAGGAACAGAAGAAGGTCTAGGATTACCATGGCTATAGCTTGACTCATAGCCTAACATTGAGCCTACTTCTCTCCCTTGGCTCCTGTTCCCTTCATTGGCATCTCGGAGAGGGATACTCCTTGATACTGTCTGAAGAGTCGGAGGGACGTTAGTTCCTCTCATAGTTATTRTTCTAGGATAACCCAAGGGTGGTTCCTCCCTAGGATTTTTGACAGTTATTCATGAACCTCTGGCGGTTAAAAAATYCATCAACCTTTCATTCAATTGATTATGTTTCTCCACTAAAGGTTCCAACCGAGTAACTACCTTAGTAGCAACCATCTTAGATAACGCCACGTTAGTAGCATTAAATGTGTCATTGATATCCAATATAATTCTATCCACATGTCTGGTAACCGCCTGGTGTAAGTGGGAGCCAAAGTTTTGTAACTCGCCAGTTATTACCCTAGCAGTCCCATGTACCATACCTCGGTGGAGATTGTTGAACCGTTCCCTTTGATTCTCCTTCAAATCTTCCAAAAGGCTTGTAATAATATCGAGGCGTCATACTGAAGAGCGAGCGTATACTGGCGCTCATCATAGGCAGTAGGACAGTCACTATATATCGCTCAGATCCAGGTTGAGGAGCTTATATACGCTGCTCCTGAGCGTTATATACGCACTCCTCTAAAAAGAACGGTCATACAAATGCTCCTCAACATTACACCCCTGCGTATATACGCTCCTAGGAGCGTAATGATAGTCAACAGAGCTTATTGCAGTCTAATATAATCCTCCTTTTCTTCAAATAAAATCTGTAAGTATTTTGAATTGCGGTATCACTAAGATTCTATTCGCCACATACACTCTCGCGATATCTATATTAATCTTGAAAGCAATTAACCAGGACTCACTATACTACGACACGCCAATCCTACACGACAAATGAAAGTTTAATACTGTTCTCGAAGCATACTTGGACCATTCCATGACTGATATGAGTTCTAAAGAAGTAATTATTCATTATTGCGTATCTCTATCTGCGTCATTTAGATACCTTAAGTATGGTAGCTATACTAGGTGTTGTTAAGTCTAAGAATTCATACTTGACTCTAGAATATATTCATAGAATAAATGAGAAATAAGTGAGATACTACAAAACATATAACTCGTGCAGGAAAATTCGATAAAAATTGAGAGTATTTTAGTAGGCATTCATTCGGATCCGATTAGATGAATAAGACAAAGCATATTTAAGTTAGATATTATTGCGGGACTCTCAGGGTAGAATCTTTGTTTGAACTAATCCTTTTGAGCATTATCCTAGACGAAGTAGTAACATCATCCATGAAAGAAAATCACTTCTCGATATGGCTCTGTCGTTCATCATTGCACCTTTGCCTCATGAGAATCTTTTGGAGTCGTTGACCTTTCTCGATGCTATATCATACAAATAAGAGTTTGGTGCTTGGAGCTGAGTATTTAATTCTCCGGTAGTATATTGCAAATTTGCGTTTTTTCGAAGTTCGAATTAATCGCGCAAACAACGTGACGAGTTAATATACTCAATGCAATTGATTACTCATCAAAAGTTATATGTGGCAGAGGCACACATTTTATATGAGTGTCTAACAGAAGCCTTGTTACGCATCTAATTCGGATCGTCGGAGTTCTGGATAGACAACTGACAAGTTCTCGCTAAGACGAATAGTAATATTCAATAAGTCTGTAACGTGAGGAGAAGCCTCGTATCGAGAAGAATGACGAGAGAGATAACTCAACGAATTTCTCTGACGACGCTCTTGAGTTTACTCTTTCTTAGACGCTACCGTTACACAGTACTAGGGCTATCTATTCATATAGACGCCCCGCTTAGCAGAGAGAACAAAGGGTTACGATGTTGAACGTCCAGCTGTAGCTCCACGTCGTCATAAGGAATTGAGTGTGCCGTTGCGAGGATCTCGATTTGCCTTGCTTGGCAAATTTTTTGTTACGTCGTAGTATTCCTGCCATTGAATGGGCAGTTCGAGAGACTCCAAAACCCGATATGAGTGAGCCGGAACTTCTGATTCGGCGTGTGTTTGTCGAAAGATGACCAAATGAGAACGCGAGAGGATGCGCGTTGAGCTTGGACGAAACATCGTAGCGGAGAAGATTCCAAGATCCCGAACAATGTGTTACTGCTTGAAATTTCCTGTAATGCGGGGTATATGAAACCTATAAATAGACCACCTAAAGACATCGTGTTGTGCTGGATTTCGCAAATGAAAATATCGCTCAGATCGTGGAAACGAATTGCTAGTACTAGGGGATTATTTTCTGCTTTAGCGGGAGGAAACGTCACAGAACCGAAGAATTGCTTGTCTGGATTGTATCTGTTGAGGTGAAAAATCGTAACCAACGACAAAGATTTGCATATGTGCGAGATTTCTGTAGTCGGTGACAAAGGTTTTCATATGGAACTGCCACGAATTTGTGCCTTATAATGGAAGTAATTCTGGTGCGGAATTGGATGAAGAAATGCCGAGACCGAGAAAGTACGAGTGCCTGCGGACTATGTGCAGATCTGGTTGTTGCGAGACAGCAAGCCCCACTGAGCTTTTGTTTTGACCAGATTGATTAAGTCCCTCTATGAGTATATAGACATATGAGTTTCGGGAACATGATAAGAGAGAACTCGGTAAGACAAGACAGCTACAAATAGTCATTGTTTGGTGGCATTTGGTGAGGAGAGCTTAGCCTTGCAAGACGTTCTCAGTATAATGTCTAGGACCCTGAGTCAAGATCGACTTTCTTCCTTGCAAAAGTACCTGCATGAGCAACACAAAGGTAGTTATTGTTAGTCCTTGTTCAATCCCCAGGACCGCGCCCCCATGCGGTTTTTAATGCACTATATAATAAGAAAGCGGGCGTGGATCCTGGGAACTACAAAGCTATTCTCCTTCGGCTCTACACTTTAAGGCTTCTTTTACGGAGAAAGAAAGGATCTTATTCAGAAAATGAGTTGACCTAGGAGGTTCGTGGTTGCAAAGCGAGACATACGTTCTGGCTAGGTAGTCGTAATTTTCCGACATTCACGGGTAAAGATCTTTTCCCATAAGAGTTCTATTTTCGGAAAATGAGAAATGATGTATGATGCCTTCCTACGCTGACCTTTCGGTTTTCGGAAGAGTAATGACAAGTTCCGCTCCGGCATGCTACGCCTCGTTCCTCGTCGCCGAAAGGGTCCCCATTACGCTTAAGCCGCGGCTAGATCTTCGCTTTGTGCGCGCGGAAAGTTAGCGTGTAGCACAATATTCGCTTATAGCCGATGAATTCGCTAGTGAGGTCATGTGAGCCTGGATGATACAGGAATTCCTTTTGGAAGGTGCCTTCGTTCCTTCATTAGTGTCACAAAGCCTTGCTCTACTGCTCTGCACTGTATTCCCGAGCGTGACCATATTGGTTTAATATACGAGTGAGTAGTCAGATTGTATGCGTCAGATTGACAGAACACAATAGCTCGTAATGAGCGAATCGAAATGCGTATTTTAGAGGCCCCATTGTGCAGTGAAAAAATGCAGCTGCGTAGATGAGGACCCCTTAAAGCCTCTAGTGCTTTTGAGGTGGTGGCACAAATGTGCAATGTGTCATGTGTTTTGCAGGAATGCATATGCATGATGTTGTGTTAGAAGTGCTAATTGGCGGCAATTGCTATATGATTGCTTTGAAGTGATGCTTAGACAAACGCGTAAATGAAAAGTGCGTAATACTTTCATTAGATTAATTACTGACTATACCAAGGAAATTTGACTAACTCTGTAGTAATGGGACTGCGCTATGTTAATAGAGGTTCGCGGGGACTCATTGAGGATGCCGTATAAGTTGCACTTCGCTTTTCAAGTCGATCTGAATACAATGATTCGCTCGATTCTTGTGATTCGTACTCAAAATGAGACCCGTCCGTGATCAATCCCAATGTGTTCGTTTGGGGGTGCTGAATGGAAATTGGGCTTAGTTTGTGGTGTTGATTGGTGGGCTTGAGTTTATAGTGAGGGTGTAGCACGACATCCCAAGCTGGGATTGATGGTTTCGTAGGGAGCTTGTGTTATATACGTGCACTGGGTTGGATGGAGTACATAGTGTAAAGGCTATTTGAATTGTTTGTGGAGTCATGGGCCTTGATGAGCTTAAGCTTTTTGTGTTGTTAGACGGTTAAAGAGCGAGGGATGTGATTTTCTGATTTGGCCCAAATCAGTAACATGTCTTGAGCGACACTGCTGTACATTTGATATGGAATGAGTAACTATGGGACGTGGATAGTACGCTGCACATGCGAATCGCTGAAATTGAAGAGGTATATGTCTTCCTGATGATTGTTTCTCGACAGAGAGATTAGCTAAGGAAGAAGTTGGACTGGACTATAAGCCCTTAACCATGTGTATGAAGAGGAGTAAAAAATTATGACTATTGCGGTTCAAGGAATTGACATTACAGGCTTAAAACTTCTATGTGACTTAAATGTAGATAATGTTGATATCTGTCATCGGGGAGAGAGATTAGATTGTATGGTGTGTTAGTGCTAAGTTCATTAGATAAATGTTAGTGAAGCTAATCATACACTCGAGTCTATTGGTGGTTCATGAGCAACATGAGAGAAATTGTGCAATAGTGAGTAACCGAGCAGAGGTGCATCAAATGTAAAGTAATGGGATTTCTAAACCACCAAAGTTCAGGATTGTGTAGTTTACCCTCAGAATTGAGGCCGATCGGAGGTACGACTCGAGGAGGAAGGAAGAGCTTACCTACGTAATATCTCTTTATATGAGGAAGGAGGTAATGCAGACCTAAGATAGTAGATATCAGTATTCTCGTGTCCCTCGTCCTGATGATTGGGACAAGGACCTACGTGGCAGAGGACGGTTGGATTTTGTGGGATGATACAACAATGAGCGAGCTACATGAATGAATACCTAATGTGGTAAGTGTGATGGGTAAAAAAAGGCTGACGATGTTCTTACGTAAGGAAGGAAGTGACCAGGTGCGCAGTGGGGCTATTTTAAGAAAGCGCTCATGTGTGATTTCTGATGAGTATATGATATAGTGGACTTTGAGGATAGCTTTGGATTGTTGTTGCATATCCTGGATTTTGGAAATTGGATCTCTGCCTACATTGTGTGAAACTCACTCTGGGTTCGATTCGTGACATTTATCAGACGTTAGGTGAGATGTACCATTGCCCTGCCATCTTTAAATTATCTTTTTCGGTTATTTTCTTTTATGCACGTCCTGTTCCTACGCACCGTTTGGTATCTCCAGGGTTAGGTCTGATTGTGGGTGGATGAAAAGATGGATTGAATGATGACGAGTTGTATCGTGTCCCAACAGTAGGACGTTGACTAATGACCAAGGGGCATTTTATGATTATGAATCGACAGGTGAAATGGAGGGAGAAGAGGCTATTTGCTAGACCTAATGAAAAAAGAGCCTCCTCTGGCAATAGTTCCATATGAACTTGATGAAGAGATCGATTCAGCTCATGAATTTGATTCCATTAAAGTTTAGGATATGAAACACAAACTAGACAATGTAACTCAAGGAGCTAAACAAGAAAAAATGAGGTAAGCGATAAAAACTAAACTTTTCTTAATAAAACAAAGAATTTACTTAACATAGAGAAGCTAATATGTCTACATTGATGCAGATAAAGAATTTTTTACCTCTATCTAACTATAAATCCTAATGACATAGACTCGACATGGAGAAAAGAAACAAGATGACAATCAAGAACTAGGGTAAAAGGAGAATCCCTACCTGAACACTCGACTCGCTGTAATAAGGCTAAGACTCTAGAAGAAATTCATTGTCTCGTCACTGGATCAAAACTTTCCAATGCTCGTACGACTTTGCGAATTGTGGTAGGCTCGATACTTGACGAGAATCTTTGTATTCGGAGCTGGATGGGTTAGAAAATGAAAAGAAACAATTTGGACACATTCTACGCAATTCTCAGTAGAAGTCGGGAGACTCAGAGGATGGTGTCAGCAAACTCGCTAAAACATAAGGTCAAATAGAGTATAATAATAATAACCTAGAAATTTGGTCCTCGTTTATCTAAGTGGTTTATATAGAATCAACCTCGGTTGAAGAGGATTATATATTGACATCCTCACGGAACAGATGATTTGGGTACGAATGTTACCCTTGTATCTTTGCAATAATAATTTGATGCGTGGACGATGGTCGAGAGGATACATAATTCACGCCATAGTAGCTGATTTTTCCTCTTCTCAGAGAAGTGGAAAAGTAAACTCTCGTACATATCGGTTCCACTAGATAAAAGGACGGAACCCTGAGAGTATGACCTATTAGCGAAAAAGGCAGAGTGATCTCAATTAATCCTATTAAAAGTACAAAATGGTGTGTCTAGTGAAATCTTTATCATGGATTTCGATATTTGGGTTAACATCACAGTCGGTCGTATGAAACTTTTAGGGTTTATGTCTTCGGAATTCTGAGATAATATCCTTTTTTGGCAAGTTTACGTTCGCAAGGTGCGGTGCGGCACAATGTAGAGAAATTGGTATCTTTGGAGAAGAGGTAGGGGGATCGGTAGGATTTTCTTAGATGCTTTTCTAACACAGCACGTTAACAGTTATTTTTTGAGGTGGACGGAATCCAAGCCACAATAGGAGAGCCCGAAGTCAAAATCAACCTGTGATTTTGTAGACTTCAAGCTGTTGAAAGACTTGTCTTCGGGTTCCAAGAAACTGTATTGGGCTTTTCTTGGGGTTGGGTGGAGTAATTCAAGATTTACTAAGCCATTTTGTGGGTGTTAGAGCGCTGATGGGTTGATGGTGGAGGAACTGTATGTCTATTTCTCGGTACTTGGGTTCAGGGAACTCAGAGAGTAGAAATGTATTAAGTTGAAAAGGTTTTGTATTGGAACCTTGACACGGGTCATGTAGTTGCGATACGAAAACACGGTTTGAGTTCGTGGACTCAAAGTTAATTCGAGGGGCTTATGGACCACTAACCCCCTGTTAGGTCAAACACGACAATAAACCATCTTGGAAAGCTTCACACTTTGGTACAATCATTCGAAAATTATGCGGTTTGAACTGGTACAATAAAAGTTGCAATGTCGTGCTTATTTATGAGGCATACTATGGTCATCTTTCTAGGATGAAATGGTTGTGCAAGGTGCCATTTGGAGAGAGTTGAGATGAGAGTATTTTAGTTGGAGCTATTTCTGTTTTGAATTTTTTGATAAATTTAGAGTTGTTTTTTTTAGAAAGGATAGCTATATTTTTTTGTTTATGTTGTTTCTGAGAAAAGGGGAGGACACACACATGGAGATAACGTGGAAGGAAAATCTGATATGGCTACCATGTTCCGAAAGAGGGAAATTCTCAGGGGATGAACATTCCCCTAGAGCGATGTCCTTGTGTTGGCTGAAGGCAGTTCCGTCCCTAATCGTGTGCATTAAGTGTACAAGCGTCGTTGATAGGTCCAAAGGTGATGTCTACCCTAGTAGTCAAGGGTCAAGACTAAGATCAGAGGTACTGCTATTGGACTCTAATTTGGCATCAAGAAGTGGTTATCAGACACTAATCTTGCTACGGAGTCAATCTGTGTCGAACATTGAGATGAGTCGACAACCTATTTAGAAGACAAAAGTTCCTAGTTGACACCATATTGGAGTACAGACTAAAGGCAGAGGTCAAGCTAAGTCAAGTCACTTATGAGCTATGAAATGCAGTTGATTGTAATGAAAAAAATGGAAATCGACCATAGGGACTGAGTGAAAAGTGTTGTGTAATATAGGATCATAACGAACTGTACATAGTGGCTAGGCACCGAAAAACATACAATGCACGTAACAATAGTGACACAGGCGTATAGTAGACCAATGCAACATAAGAAAATTCAAGCTGGCTGCCGTTGCTCAGGTTCAAAAGTTCAGCAGAAGGCTGTACAAATTACTGTACGCCTATAGGACAGAGCTCTTAGGTCCAGTTTCACTCACTGTTGCAAGATTAGCGATGGTTTGGCCAAGATAACATCCTTGAAATGGGAGCGGACAGCGTCGTTATTAGTAACAGCGTCGAACACCGGCAGGATATGTGGCGGGGACTAATGCGGATTGTTAGATAGGGAGTGCCCTTATTAAAGGCACCATACGGAGTATTAACCCACAATGCAGCCAAGGTAGTATCTCCCTCCTAATTATGGTAGTACCTCTTAGGACGCACAGGTCTCAGCTAAGGAACAAAATTGACAGAGATGATTATTGTACATATCGGCCCTCCCGTACAAATAAGTGAGACCAAGGAGGCCTAAAAAGGCGCGATCATTCATTATATCCTTGCGGCTGAAAGGTCACGAATTGCTAAAATCATGCGAAATCAATTAAACCGTGGAACTGATTGACGATCTAACAGACTTTTTCAGTCCTGGTCCACTTCACTAAGGTGATTACGTCCGCAGGGTGAAAGTAGCCGCCGAAATTGTAGGAACTGGGCCGCGCACCTTCATACCAGACTCACCTATTGATGATGCCTCTAGCTAGCTAATGTACTAAATGATAGTTGCACGCGTATGGAGTGACGAGCATGCGGACGTATGGTAATTACTACATATCGAGGCTAATGAACTTTTGGCCGGGGCTGTTTTAGAGGTCCAGGCGGAGTGCGCATCGTGATGTGGGTTAGTGAGGTAATAAGTGTTGTCCCAGAGTAAGGGGAAATCTTGCAATTACCCCGTTCAGGTATATAGTTATTTTGCCTTATGTGGTTTACAAACAAGCATATAGTGTGCTCTTATGTAAGGTATTGTGTGTGTCATATTTGTGAAATACCAGGTTTATATCGGTATATTTTCTGAAATGATTAGCCCCCCTGGGAGTATGGCCTAGAAAGGTTATGGCTGCCACGTTACCTTGCGGCTGAATGGTTATATCTGATTCGTCACCATGGTGCACCGCCCCTGGGTTGAACCCATATCGACAGGTCTTACTCGACAAGACATATGAGTGTGGTGACGAACTCGTTGCGGGCTATAAACATGATGGCCTCTCATATAGCTGCATCACGTGATGGATGCCAAGTTTCTGGGGACAGTTGATTCGTGGTCCTGTCGAGAAGACAATCGCTTGTTATTCAGGCAGCACACTCTGTAGGTGGGATTCACTTCACGTCGACACGTCCATACGGTAGAGGGTTCCTCCTACTCTGGATCTCCCGAATCATTAAACACGATTTATTGGATAAGAATACACTAACTTAGATCACTTTTTATCAGCACCCGACTCTTCTAGGCAAGCTCTTACCTTACCTGTAGCCTCATTAAGAAATCCTTATTACTAGGGGTGAAGATGTGTTCTATTATAGCAACCCAAGATGCGAACTACTAACCCTATCCGAAATTAGTGGGCGCAGCGGCTTAGACATAGTACTCCGTCTTGCGGTAGCTTGCATGGTGCGCTCCAATGCTGTGTCATTAGGAGTTCTAAGGATAAGGGAGTAGCTAGGAGGGTGTGTTCGTCGTTAAAGGGTTCCGGGAGGTGCAAAGTGGAGCGGTCAATTCGTGTGATCGTGGCGCGGGGGAGTATGTGTTTTTGAGTGTAATCATTTGTATTACCGTTTTTAGTTTTTATTTTTAAATCTAATTGTATAATCTATCTGGTCGCACACAGTAAGGCGTCGCTGCTAAATATAAAACAGGTTTCTGTAACATATATAAAACTGAATCTTATACTAGAAAAACTGATAATTTTTACTATGGATATTAGCCCACACAAAATTCGAATTCCGGTCATTTGTATTAGCAAAATACATATTTATCAGGCGAATAGATTAATAAAACTCATAATATACAATGGCATGAGTCTTCACAATATAGGAACTTTATATGAAGTGATGATAAACTACTCTATCAAAATGCTATAAAATGAACGAAAGAACATACTAATCTAAAAAATAGAAGGGTCTTTCAAACTTGTTATCCATGGCCTTGGTGGTCATGAGTTAGCCGTGAGAGGAGAGACCTACGATTAGTGCGGGAACCGTCTAAGTATAGAAAGGAAAAATATACGGTTGACAATGAAATGTGCATGAATAAACTAATAGATGAAATTATCTGAAAATAAAAGAATAGAATTCAATGTTTTTTTCGCTCCGGCCTTTGGCGGTCGGTACATACGTTTGTTCCTTGCCAATAACTTGATATAACATAAGGTTTAGTTTGTAAAAAACTAAGGAAAATAAACTAGGCAATCCTCCCTCTTGAATCGGCTATATCGAATCTATAGACTAATAGAATATAAAGAAGAATCATGGTTATTCCCGTTTAGTGGAATGATAAAGATACACAAGTCAGAATGGATTTTCCGGGCAGAGGCTTGAATTGGCTATATATGAAATACCAAAATGATAACGATTTGTTATTCTAGTACCATGGACATGAAGTATAATGAATATGGAAATTCGAAGAAGATATGCAATAACAGATACTCTTCCCAAAAAAAATCCATGGAAAACATTTGAAAGCAATCTCAGATAAGAAACCCATTTGTGAGTTTCTATCTATATTCACATGAACGAACCTTCAAAAATAAGTGAAGTTCAAATTTATCATTAGTCGAGTATTAATACAATTTGCCAATATATATTCATAGTACTCCGTTCAGTAACATGGGTATAGGTCAAAAGATTTCAAAAGGAATACACGTGGACGTAAGAGAATTCTTGGGATAATCTCACTCATCAAGATTCAAAGCATTTGCTATCGCTGTTGAATGGGTCGAAATGACAGAATGATGCTTTGAACTAGACGATGTGCTAGTGTGTGTTATTAGAGTAAGTTAATTAAGAGAGCGAGAGATCGTGTATGTGAGATGCATTTCAGTGCAACGATATGTCCTCGAGAAGGTATGTGCGTGGAAAGGTTGAATGGGAGTGACTTAGTGTCAATTATAGTTTGTCGAAAGTTGTGTTGCACACAATCTTATTGGGTGGGATTACGATTTCGGGGTTGGTGAGTGCAAGTAACTCTCTGAAAATCGGTCATGTATCGAGAATTTCGTTTACAGGCTCATTTAGAAGCACTGTGAGTAGTGATATTTAGGTTTTTGTCTTGCTTTCGGTGAGTGCTGACTCTGTATGACTAAGAGGTTAGTCCGTTGAATATACTCGGCTCTGGAGGTGGTTCTCGGTGATCGAAATAGAGCGTGCTTTGGATATGAACGCTAACGAGGGATTGAGCGTATACCGTCCTCCATTGTGGATGCGTTTGTATTATTACGCACCTGCTGCATTAACCAGATATGTGGAAGCATGTCGCGGGATTGGGATCCTTGAGCGCGGTATATTTTCGCTCCTTCAAAGTCAGCCCGTATAACTAACTCCTCCAATGGAACACCTTCACTCCGTAGCTTGTATATAGATTGTTATTCCGGCTGGGCAGGAGGGGGGTAGCGGCGGTAAGGGGTAGTATCGTCGAGCTGGGTCTAGTAGCTGGCTTTTTTGCGATAATTGAAATTTTGTGGTATTTTGTGGCCTTTCAATATTAACTGGAATATGTGGATTCGGAATTTATAATGTTGTTCGTCTTCCTAAAGGTCTTTGGCCATGAGTGACGGTACGTTCTGTGGTTTTGATGTATTTTGGCTATAGGATGTTACGGGAGTTAGCGGTCTGGTATCGGCTTTAGGTGGGACCGCCTTCCTTGTATAGTAGGAGACTGTGAATATTTATGTTTACGCTTTTCTTAGTAGACTTCGGTATTTTTAATTATTCACTATTTCTGCGTATCTGCGTATAAACTATTGCAAGATTCATAGAAATATCATGAAGATAATCAGTTAAAAATAATTTAAAAATACTGGCGATTTCAGAAAATATGAGGAACGATGATAACAAAAGCACGAAATTGCCTAGGTAACTTGTTTGAAACGTTGAGATTATCGAGCAAAACCGAAAGAAATATTTTGCTGCGTATGACCTTGCTCATGTTTCGAGTGTGACTTGACTTCACATATTTCGAGCTTCAGTTAGTTATTGCGTTTTTTCGATTCGAATTAATTGCGACACGTGGTATCTTCATCATTGATTACTCATTTGGGAGACTTTTTAGGTGTTACAGTACTTACCAATTCCTTATAAGGTCTGACTCGTCAGCAGTCCCCTCTTAAATGCTTCGACAACTGTCGGGGTATCTAAGGGACACGATCTCCGTGTTTTCCTTTAAGAACATACAAGGTAACCCCGTAAGTCTCCCCTGCCTTTGCACGATCCGATACAGTCCCTGTCTGCATTATGACTTTCCGATATTGGCAAACTAATATTGAAGACGTCAACCAATTCGGCAAATGTCGAGATGCTCCTATTGGGCAGATTTATGAACCACTTAAGGTAGGCTTAATCAACGTAGAACCAAAACACCTTTCACAGGCAAGCTCCCTCACACCCATTGGGATTGGACATCATCATCCTCTTCTATATACTAATGAACGTGATATGTTCGGTCTCTCGTCCTCGTCATACAATCTATCAGACGGAACGACGCACTTCTTGGGGACTTCTGTTAGGGCAATGTGATCAGCAAGGGTGAGTCAACATAGCTTTCTGGTGCCACCCTTAGGTGGTGACCCCTAGAACTTTTACCATTGATCCTTTAATAAGGTTAGCGTTTTTCCAAATTTTCGAGCAATCTTTGATCTAGCGTCATCTCCTCATAAACAGGCTGGGCGCCTGTCCCATCGGACTCAAAACGGCATTGAGGAGTCCTAGGGCACACTGGTAAACCGGCGACCCTTGCGTTTGCCTGCCCCATGCCAAGGCCGAAATATGTCCCAACGGTACGGTTAGGGCTGCACAGGTCGATCTGCACTTGAAATCGAACCGACCTGGACCGTTAATTCCGGCCGAATGTCCAGTCCAAGAAATGGGATTTCGGATTTTTGGTCCGTCTTATTCCAAAAGCGGAATTTTCCGGTCCAAACTTGAAGACCCAAATTTATTTAAAAATATTTTTTTTTAAAGCTAAGTCAGTTACTGACTTTAGTGCTTATCACCTTATTCACCTATTGACGCAATTCATTTGAAAACTTAAAAACCCATCATCCTCCCTTTTTCTTTCTCCTCTCTCCTCTCTCCTCTTCCAAACCTCATCGGTCCT
>SNQN01000145.1:75073-85332 GCA_008642245.1 Bassia scoparia
GTAACAAGTTAATCGATGTCGGGTGGGCAACAAAGATGTGAGTAGTTACTTGTGTATCCTCATCTACCTTTATCCACTTTTGGTACTGGTGCTCTTCAGCAAGATGGATAAATTGAGCCATCACCTCCCTCCCTTCAGACTCCTCAACTTTGAACTTTTGATTCAGATTGTACACCTATTTGATGTTATGATGCTCTTGTTCAAATTCCAATTGAAGAGACAAAAGAACATTCGCCGGCTTTGTTTGCGCACGTCTCAAGCCTTTCACATGAAGTTTAGCAGCAGGACTCATGGCATCAGCTTGCCGATGACCCTCTCTGTAGTTAATTAATGGGTGGTTGTGTTTTCCGTACTTTTCGGGGGAGCACCTCAACTGTCCAAATGCCCATTTGAAGATTTCCAAGCGCATGAAGCTTGAATTTACAACCACGTGCTTTCGTTTTCGTCTTCTTGGTCAACTTATTTGGATCGCCTCGATATCGCTCGYAACGATTGCATCTCAAATACACAACCTCTCTTTGACTAGATGTCGGCTTGTGCAAGGAAATAATTAGCTCAAAACCTAGTTCGATGGCAATTCTTTTCACATGCGTCGCAACCTCAATGTGACTAGYGAAMTTTATGTCAGTCACGAACCGATCACTATAGTCGATACCATCTCCTTCGTCAAAATATTCCTAWATGTAGACATRAACAATTTAAATTCAAAACCTTATTTAAAAATTAATATGATAACCTTATGCCAAATAACAAAAAAATATAAATATAACAACAACACACCAGCACGAACAATTTGTWGATATAAACAATTTAAAGTCAAAACCATATTTCAAAATTAAAATGAAAACCAAATGCAAAATTACCAACAAATTATAAAAATAACAATAACAGTAACACACTAGCACTAACAGTTCAATATAGTGATCATTATCACTAAGTCAATTGAAATGCATATATTTTACAACATTCAAATCAAAAACACTAAATTACTACTAATGAACTATAACTAATTCACTTTCAAATTAATTAAATGAAACAAATCTAATATTTCATTAGTATAACACTACCACTAAAACTTTATTTATTAAACAATAATACAAAACAATATTTAACATGTAAACTAATTTAACTCCCTTTATTAACAATAACTATTACGAAATCACAATTGGCAAAACAATTTCACAACTTTTTTATAAAAAAATTCGAAAATCACACTTGCGTATCAAAATCAAGCAGCTCCAATAGTAACCTGCGTGATTTTAATGCACATGTTCAATGGAACTTGCGCAATATGCATACACAGGCCCAATGGAAACCCTGCGTGTCTGAATCACACAAGTCACCATTTGGCTCGCGTTTCCATATCACGTAAGTTACCATTGGACCTGCGTTTTAAAATCACGCTAGTATCCATTGGACCTACGTGATTTTGGCATGCATGTGTCCAAATTTGAGAATTACAACATCACGAATTATAAGATATTTACGAGATTCAAAATTCAAATGTACCTAGGCCATATTTGCTTCCAATGCTTCGATGACTGCGTCAACTTGCTTCCACGAGGTTTGACACCTCTYGTGGTGGTGGTGGAGGGGCGAAATTCCGGTARGTTTGTGTCGRAAATGTGGTCGAGCTAGTGCGTTATGGGGGAGGAAAGATAAGCGCCGTGTTGTGGTGGAGGAGGAGCGYAGGTCAGGCAACACACAGGGACCATTGCAAGGTGGCCGGTTGTCATGGTGGTTGCAAGGTGGTTGTGGTGAAGTTTGCAAGTGAGGAGTAGTGGGGTAGTGAGTAGGTAGAGAGAGAATGGGAATTATGATCCAAAATGTGAGTAAGGGTGAAAAGGGAACTTTGCTACGTATTTTAGGCGGTATGGAGTAATTTCGGATGACAATTAACAATTCAGATTTTTTATTGCTACATTTCCCTTTTATCAAAATTCTCCTTTAATTTGTTCCAAATAGAAGTTCTACTTTATTTACTAAATTTTCATATTTGTCGTGAATGTTCATTTGTTTTTATTCTCTCTTTTTTCTAAAACCGGTCGTCCTTATTTGGTCCATCATCTATCTCCTATTTATAATACTTAGTTTTTAAAAGAATGCTAAGTGTACCGTTACAATTTTAAAAAAATAATTGTCACTCTTAGTTTGAATATTAAACTATGGATTTGTAATTATGTCAAATATTGATTTGTTTGTATCAGTTTAATATTTTATACTTCAATCACCAAACTTTCTCTTTTACCCTATACTAATAAGGTACGTATTTTGTAAATTTAATTTAGCTTCCCCTATGTGGAAATTTAATTTTAAGAATGAATCAATTAATTGAAAAAATTTTGAATATGAATTTCAAATAAAAAAGGTACATCGTATATTTGCTAGGAAAACATCATGTCTCCCGCTTTCCTTATAAATGGAATTATACTATACTGTATTTCACACAATGCATGCACAAACATAAAATATTCAATATGTCAATTTTAATTGAAAATGTGTAATCTTCATTTTGTTTAAATGTACTATGTTATGGAAATTATATATTTTTTAAATATGATAAGGAAATGTACAGAATATCATCATAAATTTACAAAAAGTCAACAAAAATAAACTAAAGTGAAATTTTTAAACTAACAATAATACATGTAAAGTATAATTAAAGAACAATAAATAATGTTAATAAGTGTCAAAAATCATAAAAAAAAATTAGTTATCAACACAATACTGATTGTTACAACATTAAATAGAAAAGAATTTGTTAAATGATGAAGTGAAAAGAAAAAATGTGAGTATTATTTCATACCTCATCTAGTAAAGTGAAATTTTCTTTTATGAGAATATTTATAATAATTATCTTATTATTTGTAGTTTTAATGGATGGGAAATGTGGAAAAAGGGAATTAATCATGTTAGTGATTTATGTAATAAGTAAATTTTTGTATTGAATTAATTAAAGAATTATTAGAGTAATTGATATGATGGGGATTGATTGGCTAATGATAAAAAGTGCAAAAGAGGAAATTAATTATATTTATTCGATTATTAATGAAGTACTTTATTATTGATTGAAAGTTTGATTCGTGTAATTAATTAAACAATTAGATAATGATAATCAATTAATGGCTTCATTAAGACTAATAGAGAATGTATTTTTTTTTCATGATCACATCAAGTTTGAATTGAATAAATAAGGTACCGAGTAAACTTAAATAATTATAAAATAATTATAAGAATATATAAAGGTCTGAACATAATAATATTGTTTTCAAAAAACTAATATAATTAGGGTATATAGTATATTCATAGGGGTGACACCATAGGCTTTACCCTTGGCTATGTAATATTGATTTAATTATTTTACACGCGATGCATCAAAATATTATAAATAACAAATCATAATGTAACAATTTATCTACGTGCAATTTTTAATTTTCTGCCAAAATAAAATGTTAAAAAAGAAGAAAACACACGCTCAGCATTACATGTGTACACAGTAATTGAAAAAAAATTATTTTTACGGTAAGAAAGTTAATAGTTTAGCAACATTATGAATTTTATGATTGCATAATATTCACTCTTACATATCAATAGTATATAGTTGACACACATACCTTATATATATGCAGCCTCATAGTAAAAGGTGCATATTTATCTTACACTATAGACTGTTAAGTGTGTTCCATATTAAGAGATATTTGATTACTTGAGTACCTATAGATTTGGACCGATATTATCTCATATCTTCTCACTATAGGGTGAGTGTCAAAGACGGACACGAGAGTATAATGAACAATAATAATATGATGATACCGCTCCTAGCACATTTCTGTTACACCCCTCAGTCGCGATATATTATAATTAACATAAACAGAATACTCAAAAACTATTTGGTAAACTATCACGTAAACACAAACTTTCTACAAACATGGCACGATTCATCTCTCCACTACCAAGAGAGTTAAATAATAGAACTAGTTAAGTTAACCTTTGCCAATTTCATTTTGTCTAAACTGTTATCTAAATACAAATATCTGTAAACACATATATTGGTGATATATATAAAATATTAATAAAATTAACAATTTAATTAAACATATCGATCAAAACCTTTTGTTAAACAATATTTTATCTATCTCTCCCCACTAAATTCATGCCAAGAATGATAGTTGAAATTTCATTAATAGTGAGAATCTTTAAATCTCGTCAATATGTATAGAATGAATATAGTCAAGTGTGGTCTTATTAAATCGTATTAACAAGTAGTTTTTAAAATCCAATTTTATAATTTTACATTATAAATAAAATTCATTTACAAATTGTGCAGCGACAAAGCGTGTAAAGTAAAAAGTGGTAGAACAATTTAGTGGAACACGAGAGATACTTAAAATTAATACATATCTAAAAACTATAACTTAATACATAATTGTTAAGTTGAATTCTTGTAATAAAATATGAATTTGTAATTAATTTTATATAAGATAAATTACTTGCAAGTTTTTTTATCTAAAACTTTAAGATAGTTAATATTTTGAATTTTTTAATATGAAATTCATAACATTATTACTTCAATATTAAATTTTGTAACTTAGACATCACGTACACGTAGTTAAATTTTGTATCTTGAAAAAAGATAGTGTTTTCTATCTTTGAAGTTTGGTCTTCTAAAACTCTATGCACAATCCTAACTAGCCTTTAGGCCGGCGATGCACGGACTTTTCGTATTCCTTTAAACTTCACTTGATCGACTGTTATATTTTTGTTAGCATATTGGTGATTTGTTATATTTATGTTTCAAAGAAGACTCCAATAATAAATTATTAAACTATTGTTAGATATGGTGCCTTCTTTTTAACATAACAATTTATAATACGAAGTAAATTGTTATTTGATATACAAAGAGTACATCTACAAAGTGCCTAGTCATTATAGTTAGTATTTGTATTTTTTGTACGTTGTATGACTATGGAGTTATGATGATCATTTGTTTATCATATTTATTTGAAAGTCCATTTCCTTGATGATGMTGCTCTTGTAATTTTCAGTGCGAATGTCTTKAAGAATGACGATATGTACTTACATTTTTTTGAAGAATTGTCGAATCAGACAAACAAAAAAGTAAAAAGAAATTTAGACYGCTTATATTGATGATTAAGTACTTTTTATATCTACATAATCAATGAACATAACATCTCAATGTACTATCACATATATATACTACATATCTCAATGTTGTCTTACGTACATAACTACATAAGTAGTGGGCTGTGTACATTAAAAGTGAAATACTAAAAACTGCAAATTAAACAATGGATCAATTGAAAATAATTACCAAATAATAATCAAGAATTTAAAATACAAATGTTGAGTAGCTTACTAACGGATCAATAGCATTATTGCATAGTTGATATCCGTGAGTAGCTAAGAATATCTTGTTTTATAAATATGGTTTATGTATCAAACCCTACACATTGAAAAAATTCTATTTGGAGACATGCTATTTATGGAGGTTGTAGATACATACATTTGTCYCTATCCCAAAACGGTCAATGATAAGACAYCCCTCGCAACACACAAGTCAAATCGAGAGAGTTAGGACCCTAAGARGCCCTAAAAAAGGTAGATTCCCTTGCACCGAACACCTCTTCCAAATATTTAGCACCTCAAAAAATAAGTTTTAATTTTCAAATAATTTTAACTTATTTTTAAACATTTTTCTAGAATTTTCCTGAATTTTTCTAATTATTTTTGGCAATTTTCGGAATTTTAAGCAATTTAATTAATTTTGCGATAATTAATTAAATTATGAAAACAATTCCAAAATTCACAAAATTTTAGCACATCACTTTATTTTTTGCAAGAAATTTTTACATATTTTCCCCATAATTTTTCGATTTATGGTTTAATATTTATGAATTTCTGAAGCAAAAACGCAAAACCGAGCAAAGCGAGCCATCCCGGGATGTTTCACCTCGAGACATGCGTCCGGAGGAAGCCTAAAATCCCGGGCATTGCAATAACATCATCTATGATYGTATAAAATCACGTATATATTTTATACGATTATATTACGATATTTTTTCATTACAATCTCGCTATTCGAGGTAAAGCAATCTCGAATATCGCAATAATATCCGACACAATCGCAATAATATAAGATAATAATCATATAAAATCACATACGATTATATTACGATATTATATCATCGCAATCACGCTATTCATGGCAAGCAAAATCGGCCAAAATCTAGGCCGATACTGGGCGCAATTGCGCCCAAAAGTTACCTATTTTAGCTGAGTTCGACCCTTTCTTATAAATAGGGAGCTCTTCTATTCATTTCACAATCTTTGGACGGGCATTCTCTCTCTCTCTCTCTCTCTCTCACTCTCTCTCTCTCTCTCTCTCTTCCGACTCTTTCTCTCATTCTCTCTTACAAACACTAAAACACTTTCAAACACAATTCAAACACAAAAGCATATTCAAAGGTTCTTTCGATATAGAACTCGGAGGTTTTCAAGGGTTATAAAGGTTCGACAAGGGTTCCTAAGGGTCCGAAGCAGCGTCCTTGGTCTTCGACATCGTGTTGCATGCCTGGTAGGTTTGAGGCCAGACGTCCCAATTCTAAACCTCCCCCTTTCATGCTGTTTTAGAAATTTGGACTTTCTATAATCATTTGCATGTAATATTTTGAAAAAAATTAACAAAAAGATTTTTTGGCAATTCAAGATTAAAGCAATCTTAAGCTAATTTAAATCTTTACGAGTGTTGCATGCTTGTTTGCTAAACATATGCTTTAACAAGACAATCATATTTCATGTATCAGCTAATAAGATATATGAACAACCGGATTGGCCTGACGGAACTTGACACACTGCACTTAAAACTAGACCATGCATAGTATTCTGTTTTAACACCGCAAGTACTTTGCATGCTTAGGGTTAAAACGGAAAACTATTTGTTGTTGTCTTCCAGACAATGAACTCGGAAATAACTAGTAGAGGTCCGCTAGATGCGGGGGGTGTTGGCCTACTTCACCTTAGCTTGTCTAATCCAGCTTTGGTGCAACTACAGACTGGACTTCGCCTATGTTTATGCAATTACAGGCAAGGCTTAAAGGTTCCAAAGAGTTGGTGGGTGCCAATAGGTGTTGGGAAAATATGCCTAATCGGGGTCATATCAATAATATTTGTAATCAATAACACTTCTATACACTAGTATAGATGGCAGTAAAGGTTCGACCTAAGGAAGGATCAAAGGGGTTTAAGTAAATTATTAATTTGAGCCACGAAGCTTTTGAATGAGAATTTGATCTGAAAACTAACTAAATCGAAAGGACTTCAACACAAGGCTTTGGAAAATCAAAGTATAACTAATCACCTAGGAGATGCTAGTTTCACCTCTACTACAAGGGAATAATGCCAATCAACAAGGGTGTATTGTAATCTTATGTTGTTGGAATTTGATTGAATCATTTCCCAACGTCATCTAATCCTCAATTAAGTTTCAAACCCAAGTCCCTAGTCCTCACTAGATGAACAAGCAAGATCAAACGAATGACCCAAGTAAATCCTCACAATCCCTTGGCAAAGGGTTGAATTAGGCACCTTCTTCACACTAAAAGACAATGGCTGGCCAAATCCAAAGCAAAAAGGTTTTGAGAATACATCCAAGGCAAAATATGGTGAAATAGGAGAGAGTATTAATATCATCTTGGCGAATTGAAATGATATAGAAGGACTTCTACGGCACTCGTATGTTGCGTAACTACTCACACAACATAACTTAGACAGTAGAAGAATCAGTGAAAAGACAAGGAAAACCACTAAAGAAGAAGCATTCATAATGCATGGAATGTGATCAACAAAAAGCGGTATTAAAGAAACTACTCAATATTAACACCAAAAACAGCAAAACACAACCAAATCGTACACAAACACAAGTAGATAGCAATCTAACATAGCAAAGATGTCAATAGCTAAAGTATAACAATACCGGACACTAAAGAGTTGCAAACGAAAAATCAAACAAAAAGAAGAGCACACAACATAAAAACTGAAATTTAAGACTAGAAATGGAATTACCTCGAAATTCTAACCAAAAGCATACAAACGATGGCAGAATTGAAGTAAGAATTGAAGAACTCTAGGGCAAAATTACAAAGAACTTGAAGCCTTTCTACTACGTCTCTAATAGAGATTTGAAGAAGATGAAAGTTTTTGGGGGGAAAAAAAAAGAAAACCAAAAATAAAAAGGAATCCGAAATTCTATTCTAAAATGTACAAAAACTTCCTCTTTAGTTTCTTCTCTCAATCTATATATTACAAAGCCAAAATACAAGCTCTCAATAATTACAAGTTGTGCCATTACTAATTGTGGCATGTGCTTAAAACTCCTCCAGTCAGTCAGCACAGGTCAAAGTCAACGAGCAACAAGCGCCACGTAGCCAAGGTCAAAGGGCACGGACGCCAAAACGCGCGCTGACGCTCCAAAAACTTCTGCAAAAGGTGCAGCACGGGCAGCAGGAGGCACATACGGAGGCGTCGTGCGGGACCCAAGAGGCACGTGCGGGAGCGCGTAGCTCGAAAAAGTTCCATGAAGTGGGGTGGCTGTACAAGCGCGTGCCACTGAGCGCAGGCAAGGGCGGTGCCACACCACTAGGCGTGCGGAAGCGCGACAGAACCCTGGGAGGGCGTATTGCTCAAAAGCCTCTTGAAGGAGGGGTGACCCTGCAGGCGCGTGCCATGCACGCCGCGGGCAACACTCGATGCGCGTGCAATGCTAGCTGAACAACACAACTTTGAACGGCCATAACTTCTTGCTCGATGATTGGATTGCAGTTTGTAATACACCGTTGGAAAGCTCTCGAAGTCTCGTTTCTAATGCAAAAAGTCTCACCTGCAAATTCAAAGTATACAAAAAGATATGTCTCGAAGAAGGTGTTAGAGCAAACGTTCAAGTGCCTTAAGGCTCAACCAAAGCAACCACAACCAAGCCAACAAGTTGGAAGGCCTAAAACCAACATTTTCACATYTAGGCAACTTGAAAATTACTCACAGAGCTTGCAATTGCGTGTACAAATATAGAACAGAAGAGAAAACTAAAGAAAAACCTATAAAAACCACTAAAAACCAACAAAGCTTTGCAAAACTAAACAAARTGGAAAAATAACCAAAAGGTTGGTGAAATGACATCGAAAACATACATATTAGACAAAATAAAGAAGAAATAAGTTCCTAAATGTGACCATTTTTGGCACTTATCAACTCCCCCCAACTAGGACCTTTGCACCTCCTTGAGCAAAGTAAAGCAAAGCAAAAGAAAAAGAAAGAAGAAAACTATACACTAACTCACTTTCGTAGGAATCACGGTCACTTTTAGCTACTAGTGACAAGCTCTTTAAACCCTCAAATCTCTAAGAAGGACGAGGAAGGTCTCGTGAGGGTTTCCGAAGAGAAGACCCACAACTCCATAAATAAGAAGAAATCAAGGCAAAGGTTTTCAAAAACATAAGGAACACAAATGGAAAAACAAAAACAAAAAGAAAAAGAAAAAGAAAAAGAAAGAAAGTAAAACAAAAGTGTGCCTTGGATTGGATTTCTTGGACTTTTGGGGACGCTAATAAGGAGAAAAGATGTCCCCCCAACTAGAAATCAAACAAGAGTCAAATAGATATCACAAATTGTGTGCAACTTTCAAAGCTTGTAATAAATCAAGTCATTCTACTCTTTTCCTTTCTCCAAAGCAACCTTACTTGGCTTCAAGTAGACCAAGCTTRGTGACAACACATAGCTCAAAGAAAGAGCTCAAAGAATAGCATAGAGAGATTTTAAGAGTGAGGTTTTAGCACATTGCACTAGGCATCCAAAATGAAAAATTGTGACTCCCTCCACCTTTTGTGATTCAACTCTCAAGGTCAAAGGACTTTCAGGGTTGTAATGTATTGTTTAAAGGATAGGTGAGGATAGAAATATTTRGCTTGTGGTGGTATCCCTATACAAGTGACGTCTACAAACACAAAACCAAAATTTGGGGATTGAGGTGCCCCAATTCACAACACTCACACACTTGGGAGGCAAGTTTATGACACACTTGCTTTCTCCCTAAAAAATCACTACATATGAATTACTTTTCCCAAAGTGCATATTTTTGGATTTTTTTTGTTTTTTTTCCTTTTTTTTTTTTGTAATGCTCTTGGGAATACACTTTGCAATACTATTGCATTTCACTTACAAAATTTACAACACTTTGAGGCTTTATA
>SNQN01000145.1:91715-111201 GCA_008642245.1 Bassia scoparia
TTGCTCATGGACCTTCTCTCCCAATGGCTCCTTAATCACCTCACCCTTCACCTTTATTTTCTCACCAACTCCCTTATCCTCATTTGATTTCATCATGTGAACCCCATCATTCTTTGAGGTACGTGGTTGTGAGAGTTAGATGTATTTTAGAGTTTATTGGTCAAAGTTGGCCATATTTAGCCTTCAATTTAGCTAGAAATTCTTGTTTGTCCTCTTTTGGGAACTCTTGGTCTTGAGGGTGTTRGATGATAGGAATATTTTGGTTTTGAGTAGGAAGTTGTTGAAAGTTGTTTTGATTTAAGAGTTGTTGAAGTGAGGTGGAACTTTGTTTCCTCTTAGCCCCATGAATTGCCCTTGCATTCCCCCTTGAAAGTTAKGGTGTTGGTAATAAGGGCTTGATTAAGTGGCTTGGAATGGGGGTTGAGCTTGGGAGTTGACATACCCACCATTGTTGGCTTGGTACCCATAGTTTRAGCTATTCCCCCTAAACCCTCCTTGTCATTGTTGGTTTGGGATTTGGTTACCAAAACCATAACCTTGGTTAGCAAAGTTTTGGTTTTGATAACCAAACCCTCTTTGGGTGAATTGCCTTTGGTTACCAAATCYGTTTCCTCCTTGGGGATTGAAAACCCTTTGGTTGGATGCGTTTTGGTAACCAAAGCCATTTCCTCCTTTGTTAGGTTGGTTGCAAGGGGCTCTMATAGGCCCATAAGCATTGGGGTTAGGGTTACCTCCCATTCAAGGTCTTGCCCCATTGTCACCCATCAAGTTGCATTGTTCGAAATCATACTCATAAAGCAATTCATCAACAAAACTATCATCAATTAAAGAGACATTTTGAACATGACAATAAGAATAGAGATGATCATAGGTACCACAATTGCTACAAAACATAACATCATGAGGCATAGAATTGTAAACTTGGGGCTTGGACTTACCTTGGCCCTTTAATAGGGTGGGTGGAGCCTCTTGAGAGGAGAAGATTCCCCCCCTTCTCAAGGGACTTCTCCACTATAGCCTTGATTCCTTCAAGTAGTTTCTCAACTACCTCGCCTTCGCCTAGAGAGTGGATAGTGCCCTTTGTTTRCCTTGGGGGAGCTCGTTCCCCTTCTTGGCATGTCGCATTGTTATCCACAATCTATCTCTTCTATAATTCCTTCTATTTTATCCTCGCTTTTGTTCATAATTGGACCTCTMGCTCCGGMATCTAAACTCATTTTGATTGTGTTATTAAGCCCCATGTAGAAAGTTTGATAGAGCAACCATTTGGGAATCCCGTGATAAGGACACTCCCTTTGGTATTCCTTAAACCTCTACCAAGCCTCGGAGAGAGTCTCATCCACTCTTTGACTAAACCCTTGCAATTTGGCTCGAATCTCGACCATCTTTCTATGGGGGTAAAACTTATGTAGGAATGCCTTAGTTGTATCTTCGCAAGTAGTCAATGAGTTGGGTTTTACCTCCTTATCAAGCCAATCTAAGGCTTTCTCCAAAAGTGAAAACTCGAATAACTCGAGTCTCAAGTACTCTTGACTAACCTCATTGACTTTAATCGTATCGACACACTTCTCAAAGTCTTTAAAATGCTTATGTGGGTTCTCACTCTTTAGCCCATGAAATGGCCTTGATTCAATGATTTGGATGAGGTTYGGCCTAATCTCAAAGTTCCCATCGATATTAGGTACCACAATTGCCTTAGTTGTTGCATAGGTGCCCGGGGTCCCTAGATCCTTAATAGGTCTTGCCATTGTCTCTTCTTTCTCTTCCTCAAAATCCTCTACCTCTTTCTCACTATCAATCAACTCTTCRAATTCCTCTTCATTATCCCTCTCCTCACTAGCTTTCGAACCCTTCTTTCAAGACTCTCTAATCTTCCTCAATGTCCTTTCTATCTCGGGGTAAAAAACAAGTGGCTCTCTATTTTGCATGAAATGAAAAATGCTCAAAATTAAACAAAATCAACTTCAAGTGAAGTTGGAAAATCTTTTTGATTTTTTTTAAGAAAAATCAAATAAAACCAAGCTAGACTCGTAGAGACTCAAACACCTTGCCTTCCTCCGGCAACGRCGCCAATTTGACGGGTGCCCGATTAGGGTCGTTGGGAAAAATATTGCYTAATCGGGTCACTATCAAATAATATTTGTAAACCAATACTATTTCCTATACCTAGTATAGAAGSAAGTAAAGGGTCACTATCAAAGGGGTTTAAGTCCAAACTTATCTAATTTGGCAAGCAAACAAGTTTTGAAATGCRAATTTTGATTGAAAACTAACTAAATGAAGAACTTGAAACAAGGCTTTGGAAAATCAAATATACTAACACCTAGGAAATACTAGTTGTCACCTTCTATAGAATGGAATAATGCCAACCAAAATGTATGTTCTACTCCAATCAAAAAGGGTTATTGTAATCTTAGTTTGGAAATTTGATTAGAATCATTTCCCAAGTCATYTAACCCTCTCAATTCAAGTTCAAACGTAAGTCCCMTCAAGTCCTCACTAGAATTGAACAAGCAAGAATCAAACTAATTCCCAAGTCAATCCTCACAATCCCTTGCAAAGGGTTGAATTAGGCACCTCTCACCCCAAAGACAATGGGTGGCCAAATCTCAAGAAGAAAGGTTTGAGAAATCACAATTCAAGGCAAATATGGTGATTCGAGAGAGCCTATTAATATCATCTTGGCATTGAAATGATTATGGAAGGAACTTCTAGCACTCCTAAGCTTGCTAAACGTACAACACACAACTGCTTAGACAGTAGAAAATTCATGAAAACAAAGGAAAAACCGTTAAAGAATGATACGCCTTAAGAGCTAGCATTGTATGCAACACAAAGGTATTAAAAGAACCTACTCAAATACTACACCAAAAACAGCAAACAACAACCAACATCTACCACAAAACACAAGTAGACAGCCAATCCTAACAACAAAGAATTCAAAGCTAAAGTATTAACAATTACTAAACGTTTGCAAAAACGAAAAATCAAACAAAAAGAAGAGCAACAACAACATTTAACAACTGAAAATTTAAGACTAGAAATGGAATTACCTCAAAATTCCTAAGCCAATACGGCATATAAAGATTGCAGAAAAATTGAGTAAGAAGTTGAGAATTCTAGGGCAAGAATTAAGCAAACTTGAAGCTTCTCACTACCTCTCTAATGAGAGATTGAAGAAAACGATGAGTTGAAGAACAAAAGAAATTTGAAATTCTATTTCTAAATGCTACTAAACATCTACTTCCTCTCTTCTGTCTCTCTCCTCAATCTAGTACGTATAAAAGCATGCGCCAAAAAAACAGGCTCTCATAATTACAAGTATTGCCATTACTAAATGTGCATCATCGTTGCTTAAAAAACTCCTCAAGTCAACCGTCATAGCAAGGTCAAAGTCAACGAGCACGGCGCCACCGTACGCTGCGTGCGGGCAACGTGCGGACGCGCGTGCCGCCGAGGAGCCTGTGCAAGGTAAGGAGGACCCCAAACACGCGTCGCCACGCGCTCCAAAAAAAACCTTATCTGGAAAAAGGCTGCACGGCGGCATGCGGAGTGGTGTGGCGGGCGCAGATGGGCCTAGGACGTGCGTCCACGTCGAAAAAAGGTTCTGAGAAAGTGGGGTTTGATGCAGGCTGCGTGCATCCACAGCGCTGGGCGGCAGAGGCGCGTGCGAACGAGCCAGTGAGATGACCTTTGGGAGGTCTACGGTACGCTCGAAATCCTTCTAGAAGGAGGGGTGACACCATGCAGGCGTGTGCCATGACGCGCGGAACACCTGATGCGCGTGCCAACTATTACCTACTGAAGTACTCAATTTCTGAAGCGGTCCTTAACTTCTTGCTCGCCGATCAATTCACGGCTGTAGTAATATACCGTTGGAAAGCTTTACAAAGTTACTTTCCAATCCAAAAGTTTCACTTGTAAAATTCAAAAGTATACAAAAAGATATGTCTCGAAGAACGGTAGTTCAGAGCAAACGGTTCAAGTGCCTAAGGACTTCAACACCAAAGCAACACACACGCAAATCAACAGTAAGGAAGGCCTATAAACCAACAGAGTGACTCTAGGCTACCTTGAAAATAACTCACACAAACTCTGCAATTGAGTGTACAAAGACTAGAAAATTAAGGAGAAAACTAAAGAATAAACCTATAAAAACCACTCAAAAAACACAAAGCTTTGCAAAACTAAACAAAGTGGAAAATTTAACCAAGAAGGGTCTAGTGACCAAGTGACATCGAAACATATAGATATTGGCCAAACATATAAGACCGAAATAAGTGGCCTAATATGTCGACCATTTTATAGCACGTTATCACAAGTCGGTGCGCGACCTTCCTCTACTCATCTTGAGTACTAAATACTACAAACTCCAGGCATCTCATAATATGCAAAAGCCTAAGAATTCAATTCTAGAAAACACAATAGAGCCGCCCATAAATTGTACCCCTAGAGCAGAGGGACCGGACCCAGTCCGACCCGGTGACGTCCCGGCGCCCGTACAGAGGTACTCGTGCAAACTTGGGAAGTGGTGAAAACTCCTTGTCATATTTCATCGCGGGAAAAAACATGTACTCCTTGTCATACAACAAAAATAAATAAGTTAATATATAGATCATTGCCAATATGAAATTTGTGGTCAAGGTGCATATACTAAGARACATATTTCAAAGAAAAAGAACAAAAAATACTAAAATTGTGTACTTGTACTTCCTGTAGAGGTCGGGCAATATCTTTCAAATAAAAATTACTCAATCTTAAGCTTGATTTCTTTAACCATAAGCTTATAACTCCACAATTTACACACAAAAGAAAACATGATTTTCCAACCAAATAGCATTGCTATAAAGTATTACGATCCTTTGTCTTTCATATAAAATCGACCAATGAAACATAATTTCATCATATCAATAGCCTAATTTCCTTAAGTTTAAGAGAATATATAAGAAAACAAACAAAACTAAATGAAAACAAAACATATCAAATCAAAATCTACATACAAGAAAACAAAGTACGAAGTGGTGAAGACATACCCAAATTGTGTGTGTTCATTTGGCAGATTTTCTACATAAATACAGCCCTTGGGTAAACTTCTGTTGTGATGAATTTTTAAAGGTAGAAAATGAAACAACAACAAGGAAGGGAACAATTGAAGAGTTGTTTGAAAATTCAAAGCTATTAATTAATGAGGTGGTGAATGCACTAAAATAAGGGAGAAAAATGAATTCGATGAGGCAGAATGTGAAAGGGAAAAAAGGGTGTGCAAGAAACTCAATAAAATGTGAAATTAGAGAGTGGCTTAGAGTAACGGAAATGAGGAAAATGCTTTAAGAAGATGACACGTGTGTCTTTTTGGGTGTGTTTTTAAATAGTAGTTATAGATAGATTAAGTAAGAGATGAAAGATGTTGTGAATGAGTGAAGGTGCATTGAAGGCATGAAGAAAAAGGAAAAAAGAAAGAAATAATAATGACGTGGTTTGATGAGGAATGAGGAATAAGTGATTTGTCGGGGAAATGAGGAAGGGTGAGACATGTGGATGTTTGGGGTAGGAGTTTTAATAAAACAAAGTTTAGATGTTGCAATTAACGAAGAGAAGAGGAAGTTTTCCAATTTATATGTGTTTAGAAATCTCAAATTTAGGTGGAAAATTTACATTTCCCTGTGCTACCAAGATAACCTATAAATCTATAAATCTAATTACAAGATATTCTTTTGCWAGGAATCTACCATGTGTGATTATAAGAAGCTATGCATTAGTAATTAATTCAAGCTTCATAAAATAATACTTCAACCACTGCCTTATGATATATGTGTAATTTTGAAACTGAAAAATAATAAATTATACTCCCTTCGTTTTTTAATACGGAGTAGTTGTTTCCCTTTTTGCTATTTAGCATATTTTTAATTAATTAGATGTTCCACTTTCTTTTAGCAAGATTTGAAAATAAAATTCACCAACATAACCTTTTAATGACTGCATGGACTTGTGATGTTATTTAATAGAGATAAAAGGATACATAAAAAATTTAGCAGCGAAATGTTTATGTAAAAATTTGAATTTTTTATAATGAATGATTTGATATTTGAGAAATATTTATCCAAACTTATTAAATCAAGAATTTATATCTCGTTCACTTATTCTAAACAAAAATTTTTCTTTACACTCTTGTTTTCTCTCTGGGTTAAACTTAAAACTAGGGTTTTGACGAGTAGAGGTCAACTTACCTTCTTTTGAATCAAGTGAGGCTTATTTTTCAAAGATTGTTTCTCATATTTTGCTACCCATGATTACTGAGTTTATTTGTTACTGTGAGAGTGTTGGTATGGATAAATTAGAAGAAAGTTAATGTCTTTGGCTATGACATAGACGAGGACGAGGTGGTTGTATGTGATGATGAAGAAGAAGTAGAGATTGTTAAGGGAAATTGCAATCTACTTGACTGGGAACGTAATCAAGGGAAAAATACTTTGGGGTCAAGTTGATGAAAAACGCACCTCAAACTTTCTTTGGCGCGGGTAAAGGTATGGATAGTTCGCTAAATCATATAACAACGTCTTTATTTTCAATCTTTTCTATGATGGACAAACTTCGTGTGCTTGATGGGGGGGGCATGGACAGTTTAGAGGGGTCTTATTTTTACTGTTGTACTATTTAATATGGAGTGCAACCATCAGAATAGGTGTTCTCGACAATCCGTTTTTGGTGTTAGGGCGTATGATGTCCCTTTAACAAAGGGAACTTCCTCTATGGCAAAGTCGTTAACAGTTAGTATGGTAACTTCGCAGAATACATGATTTGGGTCCTAGAGGTTGAATTATAAGTACATGCATTTAGAGTGGATATTGACATAAATAAACCTCAAACGAATGGACGAAAAGAGCCACAAGGGAGGAAATAAGAGTAGTCAAATTCACCTACGAACGATTGATGAAATTTTGCATTGTTGCGGATGTTAAGGACATACCTATAGTAGTGCTCAAGTTTAACAAAGCTTACATTTGACTGAATTAGCGTATGGAAATTGGTTGAAAGATGAGCCATTACGAAGAGGTTCAAGACTCAAAGCTTGAGGACAAAGTGCTAAATGCCAAGATTTGAAGAATCACTTAAGGCTTTGAAATTAAAGCCAAAACAAAACTTTGAGGCCTCTGTTAACCAACCGAAGGCTGAATAATGTTGGAGGATGTTTATGGAGGAATAAAATTACTTATGGGAATTTTGTGGCAAGCTGGGGAGGCTCGGTGTGTGATGGACAAACAGAGATCAGAGGACGTGATGGGTAGTGATGGGCACAATTTTCGAAAGGATGCCGACTCAGAAACTAAAATTCATGGGAAGGGATAGCCGTGAAGGGTGGAGATGTACGTCCTTTGCAGCTGACACACGAAATCAGAAATGCGTGAAACCATCAATTCTTATAATAGTTGCAAATTGACGGTGCGGGCAACCATAATACCCTCGACGCCTTAATGAGGATCCTCTCCCTGAATTGTCGTGGGTGGGGAATCCTAAGAAGATTAGAGCACTTCATTAGAGTGGTACTAATGGACAATCCTCATTTGGTTTTCATTCAGAACATGATTACACTATCACTAAATTGAGCGGCCAAAATTACAGTTGGGGTGCGTAGCGTACATAGCAGTTGGTAGTAAAAGAGAAAGGAGTCATAGAAGTGGAGCTTGGCTCTTTTTGGCGAAAGGGATGGAGTATATCATTAATATCCATGTTGATGAATCACATTGATGTGGAATGTGGTTAGTAGTGATGAGGGTAAGATATAACGCTTTTACAATTATTCTGGAGGAAAAAACAAACAAAACATGTCAAACTTCTAATGGGTTTGGGCGGGGACATGAACCGTGGGTTGTGGGTGCTTGACTGGAACATTATGCTTTAGTCTGATGATTATTGGAGAAGGCCATTTGATTTTGAGTTGGTCGATTGGCTTTTAGAAGTGTGGTAGATGGCATGTGGATGTTAGAGTTAAATTTGTGGGACATCGTCACTTAACAAAATAATCAAGGGGGAGAAGCAAACCTCAATGAGCGAGTTGATAGTTTTTAGTAAAACTTAAAGATTTTATATGAAGTCTGTATGTTTCACATTTTACTAAGTGGAGGTCGACCATGTTCCCTTAGCTTCTCTTTGACCATAAGAAGGATTATTTTTCCTAAGGCGAAAAAAGAAGATGTTTCGGCTTCAAAGAAATGTGTCTTCGTGAGGAGTCTTTATTGAGAATAATATTCTTGAAGCATAGGGAGGAAAGGTGCAGATGGTAGCACAAATTTAGCACCTTCACTTCTTGGAGCAAAGGCAAGTTCAGGAATTTCATAACGAGCGCTTTCGTGCGATGTTTAATAGGAAATGGAATCTTCTTAATGATTGAGACCTGCAAATCAGATCTAAGTAATAGAGCAGATGAAGGTGTAATTAGTGAGATGATGAATTAAGGCACTGGAAAATTATTTTGGTGGAAAAGGTGTAGATAAGATTGTCTGAAACATGAAGATAAAAATACATAATATTTCCATGGCAAAACCAAACAAAGAATGGCTAGAAATAATTTTGTGTAAATAAAGGATACAGCAGGTAATGTCTTTGAAGACGAAACGCAAATTGTTGAGATTTTAGTGCAATATTTTGAGGATATTTTCAAAGGAGCTTCTTCTTGTGACATGGAGCCAATACTCACTAAGGTTCACGCTTTGCTTTCAGAGGAAAAATGCGGGAATATATGTCACGACCTTATAGAGGTGAGGAGGTCCAACACTGACTAAAATGTATCCCATAAAAGCTGCAGGCCCTAATGGTATGTGTGCTCTTTTCTACCAGGAATTTTGTATTAATATCGATCAATATATTATTGACAAAGTTTTGGACTTTCTTAATATTGGTACTGAAATTGGGTCCATTAAACAGACTTTACGTTATTCTTAATCTGAAGAAGAAAATATGTGAGTCTCCTGTTTATTATAGACCAATTAGTTTACGTAATGTATTTATATGATCGTCTCCAAAGTGCTTGCAAATAGGCTAAAGAAGGTGTTCCTTGATCTAGTTCACGAGTCACAAAACTTATTTGTTCCGGGTCAGTTGATAACTGATAATATTATTGTGGCTTACGATWGTTTTTGTTATTTGCGGAAGAAGAGATCAAGCAAAGAGGATTTTATGGGGTTAAAGTTGGACATGAGTAAGCTCCATGATCATGTGGAATATTCATTCCTTGAAAATATGATGTGCAGACTAGGTCTTCTAGAATGTTTATCCTCTTAGAAATGAAATGTGTGCGAAGTGCTTCTTTCTCCGTCATAGTAAACGGTCAGCTATCATGACAATTTTGTCCTACCAGAGGGCTGCGAAAAGGAGATCCTTTTATCTCTGTGTCTTTTTTTCATGTATTGAAGGTCTATCGACTCTCTTGAGGAATGAGGAGGAAAAATAGGAAATTCATGGGCTGCAAATTAGCAAACAAGTGACTCCAGTTTCACACCTTTTCTTTGCAGATGACAGCTTATTSTCTATTAGAGCCAACGAATTTGAAGTCGATAATGTGATGGAAATTCTTTCAATCGACGAAGCAGCTTCAGGCCAGAAGCAAAATTTGGAGAAATCGGAAGTCACATTTAGCCGAAACGTGGACATTTAGGACTCCCTACATACGTGGGAAACTCTAAAAAGATTGTCTTCCATACAATTCTGGAATGAGTTTTGAAGAAGCATAAAGGTTGGAAACAAGGATGTCTGTCACAAGCATGAAAGGAGGTTCGAATTAAGACTATTGTTCAAGCAATCCCAACTTATACTATGCAGTGTTTTACCCTCCCAGTTAGTATTTTGAATGAAATTAAGAGATTGTGTCAAAATTTTTACTAGGGACAACGGAAAGATGAGAGGAAAATGGCTTGGGTAGGATGGGAGAATATGTGAGCTCCGAAGAAAATGGGGGGTTAGGCTTTCGGAAGCTTACTATTTTTAACAAGGCTATGCTTTCTAAACAGGCTTGAAGAATCCTGACTAAGCCAGAACATTTTGAATCAAAAATTTTAAAACAAAAATATTTCCCTCATTGCACTTTCTTGGATGCAAATCTATTTGTTCAACGAGTGATTTAATTCGTAGGGGTGCTAGGAAAGTGGTGCRAAATGGAGCTGCGATTGAAATTTGGCGCRATCTTTGCTTGGCTAATTTACCCAATTTGAAAATAATGTCGAAAGACAAACAAGTGGATGGAGGACTGTCACTAGCAAGCGATTTGGTCACTAATGGGAGCTATGGAATGTTGAGCTTCTAAATAGTCTTTTTTCAGCGTGAGAAGTAGAAGCTATTTTCGCAGAACTGCTACCCTTGTTTGATTGTGAAGATACTTGAGTGGGAGGGAGATGTTATGTTGTGCACTTGCGAGGAGATTAAGGGTGGATTTAATATCGAGGTGGCTGAAGCTATGGCTCTTTGACATACCCTTAAAGTAGCATGGGAGGTTGGTTTGAGATCGCTCATTTTGAGGGATGATTACTACTCCTTACATAGCAAACTGTTCAAGCATGTTATTCCGAGTTCTTCTCTTGGTTTAATAATAAAAGATATCTTTAATTAAGTTTCTCAATGTGATTTGTGTGAGTTTTCTTTTGTTAAAAGAAGAGGGAATAGAGCAGCACATAAGTTAGCGCATATGAGTCTTAATTTTACTAGCTTACGTGTTTTGACTAAAGAAGCTCCGGATGAGGTGCTTCCTATTGTAATTTCGTACAATGTTTAATAAATTATAAATAATATATTATTGTTTGTGACCTAGTGYGTAACCTAGGTAAATATACTAGTCTATAAGTATATACTAAAATATAATGAATTTGTTGCAACGGTGACACCATCCTATATATCCTACGTGACAAGCTCATGTTGTACCCATGATGTCAACAGTACATTAAATAAAAAAACAGTGCAGGTGGCGACTTCCTCTACTTCATCTTGAGGATTAAACACACAACTCCAGGCGATACTCATAATATGCAAAAGTAAGAATTCAATTCTAGGAAACAAATAGAGCCGCCCATAAATTGTACCCCTAGAAGCAGAGGGACCGGACCCAGTCCGACCCGGTGACGATCCTAGGCGCCCGTACAGAGGTACTTCGTGACAAACTTAGGGAAGTGTGTTGAAAACTCTCTTGTTCATATTCATCGCGGGAAAAAAAACATGTACTCCTTGTCATACACAAAAATAAATAAGTTAATATATAGATTCATTGCCAATATGAAATTTGCTTGGTCAAGGTGGATATACTAAGAGACATATTTTCAAAGAAACAAGAACAAAAAATACTAAAATTGCTGTTTGTACCTTGTACTCCTGTAGAGGTCGGGCATATCTTTCAAATAAAAAATTTACTCAATCTTAAGGCTTGATTTCTTAACCATAGCTTTCTATAACTCCACAATTAACACAAAAGAAAACTACTATGATTTTCCAACCAAATAGCATTTGCTATAAAGTAATTACGAATCCTTTGTCTTTCATATAAAATCGACCAATGAAACATAATCTTCATCATATCAATAGGCCTAATTCCTTAAGTTAGAGATTATATAAGAAAACAAAACAAAACTAAATGAAAACAAAAATCAAATCAAAATCTACATACAAGAAAACAAGAGTACGAAGTGGTGAAGGAGTCTAAGCCCAAAAAGGTTTGCGTGTGTTCATTGGGCAGATTTATCTACATAAATACAGCCCTTGCGGTTAAACTTCTGTTGTGATAATTTTTAAAGGTAGAAAATGAAACAACGAACATAGGAAGGGGAACAATTGAGAGATGTTGTTTGAAAAATTCAAACACGCTATTAGACATTAATTTGGGATGTGGTGGAAGCACTAACTTATAATATAGAGGTGCAGAAATTATAGAATTCGATGAGCGCAGAATGGTTGAAAGGCGAAAAAAAGGGTGTGCAAGAAACTCAATAAAAATAGTGAAATTAGAGGAGTGGCCTTAGAGTAACGGAAATGAGGAAATTGAATCTTAGAGACAGATGAGACACGTGTGTCTTTTTGGTGCTGTTGTTTAAATCTATAGTTATAGATAGATTAAGAATAGAGAGATGTAAAGATGTTGTGAAATGGACTGTGAAAGGTGCATTCGAAGTGCATGTTCATAGAAAAGGAAAAAGAAAAGAAATTGTTAGATACATAATGACTAGGTATGATTGGAGGAAAATTGGAATAAGTTGATTTGTCGGGAGGAAAATTGAGCAATAGGTGGACATGTGGATGTTTGGGGTGTAGGAGTTATTTAAAAAACAAGATTTATGCGATGTTGCAATTAACGACTAAGGAAGAGGGAAAGTTTTCCGGATTATTTATGTGTTTTAGAAAATCTTCAAATTTAGTGGAGGGAAAATTTACCATTTTCCCTGTGCTACCAGATAACCTATTAATTCTAATTAAATCTAAATTGACAAAGATATTCTTATTGCTAGAAAAATCTATAGCACCATGCTGTATTATAAGAAGCTATTGCATTAGTAATTAATTCAGAGCTTCATATAAAATAATACTTTTCAACCACTGCCTTATTGATATATGTTGTAATTTTGAACTGAAAAATAATAAATTGTTTATACTCCCTTCGTTTTGTAATACGGAGATAGTTATGTTGTTCCCTTTAGCGTTATTTGAGACCATATTTTATTATAATTACATTACGATGTTTCTCACTTTCTATTTAGCTAAATTTGATTAGAAATAAAATATAATTCTTGACCAACATTTAAGGCCTTTTTTAATGACGCACTGGACTTGTGATGTTATTTAATAAGAATTAAACGATAAAAAGATTTAGCGTGTGAGAAGCGAACATTTTTATGTCAAGATGAATTTATTTGTTTGATGATAATTACAATTTAGAAAAAAGTATTTTTCCAGCACTTATTATAGTCGAGTAATTATCTTTCGGTATACCTTTGATAAATCAAAATATCTTTGTATCCATTCTTTGTCTTTAGGTACTTATTATAATAAGAATTTTATCTTCGTTTCAACTTAGAGTTCTAAAGCATTCTACACTTCTTTGTATTGCTCTCGAGTAACGGTGTTTATATATACATTAAAACAGGGTACGATAAGGTCCTTCTTCTTATTCTGCAGTACGGCTTGTTCAAGATTCCGTACGTTCATATTTGGCTTCCTGATACTGATATTTGTTATGGAGTAGTGTGGTATGGTGATAAATTAGAAGAAAAGTTAACTCTTGTCTATATGGTCATGACAGGAGGACAGGACGATGGCATTTCGCGTTTGTATCGTGATGATGAGAAGAAGTAGAGATTGTTAAGGAGAAATTGTGGCAACTCTACTTGACGGACGAATCAAGAGGCAAAACAAATCACATTCGGGCGTCCAAGTTCAGCATGAAAAACCTGCACTCAAAACTTTACTTGGTAGACTCGACGCGATGGTCAAAGGTATGGATTATGTCTTCCCTGCTAATCGAGCAATATCAACAAGTTCTTTTTAGTTTCCTCAATTCTTTTCTATGATGGACAAACTTCGTAGGTGCTTGTATGAGGGTTGGTGGGAGCAGGCTCGATGGACGTTAGAGGGGCTCATGTATTATTTACTTAGTCTACTATCTGAAATATGGAGTTTGCTAAACCATTCAGGAAATAGGTGCTTCTCGACATATCCGTGTGTTGAGATGTTTTAGCGGCGTTGTATGATGTCCCTTTAACAAAGGGAACGTTCCCATCTAATTGGCAAAAGTCAATGTGTTAACGGAGAATGTTGAGTATTGGTACACTCTCGCAAGAATAATCAATGATTGGTGTGGGGTCCTAGAGAGTTAAATGGTATGTTTGACATTGTACATGACAATTTAGCAATGGATAAAATTGACAAATAACATCCTAAACCCTCAACACTAAACGTACCCAATTCGCTAATCCCTACTTCCTCTGCTCAGGCGTAAAAAAGTAGCCACAAAGGAGGAAATAAAAGAGTAGTCAAATAATCGGACCTCACGATCAACGGATTGATGAAATTTATGCCATGTTGCGGAGTGTTAAGGATCATACCGTAGTGAGTTAGTAGCTCAAAGTTCATAAGCAAAGATTACACATTGACTGAATTTAGCGCTCTCAAATGGAAATTGTTAGAAAAGATGACCGCCATATACGGAATTGGGTTCAAGACTCAAAAGCGTGTGTTGAGGACACAATTAAGACAAGTCATCACGTTAATTAAAATAGACCAAGATTTGAAGAATCACTATAATGGCTTTGAAATTAAAGCCAAAAACAAAACTTTGAGGCCTATCGTAACCAACGGAAGGCTGAATACCTGTGTGATGGATGTTTATGTCGAGGACATTTAAATATATTACTCTATTTGGGAATTTTTGGGCAAGTGGGAGGCTCGCGTTCCTGTGCTGAAATAATTGAGCGACAAGACACAGACAGAGGCACGGTTGTCTTTCATTTAATGAAGGATTACAGTGAATGGGCACCAATTTATGCAAATAGGGACATTGAATCCACGTACTAGAAACTGATACTAATTCATCGGAACGGGTCAATAGCGTCCGTGAAGGGTGTGTAGCATGCATACGTCCCTCTTGCAAGCTTGCACACACGAAATCAGCAAATAGCGTCGAGCCAAACCACAATCTACTTATAATGTTCAGGCAACATTGACGGTCGCGGGCAGATCCCATAATACCCTCGACGCCTTGAATGAGGAATCCTCTCCTCTGAAATTTCGTGGTGGGGGAGATCCTAAAAAGATTTAGGAGCTACTTCATCTAGAGTGTACTAATGGACAATCCTCATGTTGGTTGTTCAATCTCAAAGAACATGATTTAGTCCACTTAACTTGATCAACAACTTTTCGAGCGCCACGCATAATCTTACAGTGCGGGTGCGTAGCGATACATAGCAGTTCTGGTTTAGTACAACAGAGAAAGGATATATAGAAGTGGACTGCTCTTTTTGGCAACAAGTGATGGAGATCATAACTATCTATATGTTAATCCATCGCTGCTTGCTATCCATTGGATGTGGGAAATGTCGCGTTCTATAGTAATCCTTGATGACAGGGATGAAGATATAACACAGGCTTTTACATTCATCTGGAAGGCAAAAAACAAACACAAAACATTCAACTTTTACTAATGGGTTACTTGCGGCGTGACAACGGGAACAATTTGAAACCTGTAGGGTTGTTGGAGTGTTGATCTGGGAACATGTACTGCTGTGTAGTTCTATTGATGATTAATTTGGACAGAAGGCTCCCCATTTTGATTTTTGCAGTTGGGTCGATGGCTTTAGAAGTGTGGTAGAGGTGCAGCATTGTGGATCTGGTATAGGAGTGTGAACATTATGTGGGATCGACTCCATGTTCATCTCTAAACAAATAATCAAGGGGGGAGCAAAGCAAACCATTACGCCAAATCGAGCAAGAAGTATGATACATTTTTAAGTAAACAACATCTTCTAGAAGATTTTATGATGAAGGCTCTTATGTTATCCATTTTTTATCTAATGCGAGTTGAAGTTCAGGTACCGACCATGTTCCCTGTAGCTTATCTCTTTGAAGATTAAGAATGATATCGTTTTTCCTAAGCGCGAAAAAAAAAGAAGAAATTGTTTCGGTTCTTTCAAAGAAATGTGTCTTCGTGAGAGTCTTTATTGAAGAAAATATTCTTTGACAGCAAGGAGAAAACGGTGCCAGATGGTAAGCAACAAATTTAGCAACCTCACTTCTTAGGTAGCTCATCACACAGGCGCAAGTTCAGGAATTTCATAACGAGTTCGTGCGATGTACTAATAAAATGGAATCCTAATGCAATGAACCTCAAATCAGTCGATAGTAATAGAGCAGATGAAGGTAGTAGATATGAGACTTGAATGAATTATAGGCACTGGAAAAACCACTAAAACTCCACAAAACTATACAAAGTAGAAAACTAACCAAAAGGCTAGTAAAATGATGTCGAAAATACACAAAATGGCCAAAATAGAAGAGGAATARGTGCCTAAATGTGACCATTTTTGGCACTTATCATTTGGTGACTATACTTGGGATAATCACCGTTAGGTGAAGTAACGCACTCACGTGCGATTTCTATGGCTTACAGTTTCACGACTTCATTGGGGATAATCACCATTAGGTGAAGGGGACAGACTTGAAAGTCTCATAATTCCATCATTATTTTCATTGGATTGTGCATATTGCATGYGACCTTTTGAATAGGGTTGCACCTTAGGCTCTTTGGTCTCAATATGAGCATGTTCTGTGCTCGATATCGCCTTAAGGGGGGATACTACATTGGTGCATGTTGTTAATGGATCACATGGCTAGGGCCAATCCTATCTCGCCTATGTCGTGTGTACACATGTTATTGGATGTGTGTACATAAGGGGTAACTCGGTCACACATCACTAACCGTGAAAGTGGTGAAATTGTACCCAGCTCTACCCTTAGGCGTGGTACCCTCTTTGACCTAACCCAAAGAGACCCTAGTCGAAATGTCATCATGTTTTATGTGTGCATGGTATTGGCCCTGGCCATCATTCTTGACCCTAACTCACATTCACAGTCACTTTCATGTAGACCATGGTCATCTTTTAGTCCTTACACACAACCCTAACCGTTTAGGACACATGTGCATATCATACTTTCCCGTGTCAATCGGTGCCCTTTAAAAAACAAAAAAAAAATTATATATTCAAAAATGGAGGGGCGTCTTGCATTCATCACACATGCATTCTAGGAAAGATGACCATGAAATTAGGACAGGCATTTGCATATGCATTCTCTAATGACCAAAGAAGTTCACTAAAGGTCAAATTTTTTCTGAAACAGGTGAAGTTGTCAACATAGTCCTTCCTCGACTCTAAGGATTGTCCATTTGAGCCCCATGTCCAAGCCATCCTCCCACACCCTTCCAAGCCCAACCTTTCAGCAACATCCAATACTACTAGGCCAATCACCTTAACACCACAAAATGGCCTTTGAAAAAAAACGGATCCAAAAACTTAYCGACCAAGTACAAGAGCTAGCCAAGGTCATCTAAGGACTTCAAACTAAGATCAGCGATATGGAAAGGATCGAACCTCGAGCTTTACCTTAGCCAAGCTRRTTGAAAAGGAAATCTAGAAATCCATTGACCCCACCTTTCACGAGGACCCATCTACACTTGACCTAAGCCTTTCTTCCAAACTACCAAAGAACTTCTCAGCCGAAGACATACCCTAGTTCAAGCCAACTGATGACTCTCGATTCCATCTCAAGGGATTTAAGACCACCGTGTCACTCAAACGAATCGACCCCACCCTTTTCCAATAGTCTTTCCCCTCACCACATTCACATAGGTTTATGACATTGGAGTAATCATAGAGGATGATCTTCTTAAGGAGACTACCAAATGGTAAAAAAAAATAGTCAATTAGGGTCCCAACTTTAGAATTGAGTCGGAGAGTCCCTTCTCCTAGACCTAATGTCATGTCTTTTTCCTTTCAAGCCTACGTTATTAGGATTAGGATTATTTCTACATTTAGCTTTGCATGTAATGAATTCATTTGGTGAAATCAATAGAAGTTTCATTTTTCATTCTCATTATGGCCTCCATGTAGTTTGTACTACTAACTTTAATGGAATCAAACTAATTGGAAGAGTGGATCTCAACATGTAAGTGGACATTGCCAAGAGAGGCCCTCTTTCTCAAGCTCCACAAAAAAAAATCATTCATTTCTCATCACCAATATTCATTCAATCACTTGCAACCCTTTGAGCCATAAACACTTTCATTCAGCATATCTTTCTTTCATCACCTGCATCTACCTAACCCTTGGGAGTTCAAATGGTGCTTAGGAAAAGACATATGCAAAAAAAAAGAGAGAAAAGAGAAAGATCTCAAGTGCAAAAAAAGAAAAATAAAAAAAACATAATAACAAAAAATTCTAGCCAAAGAGAAAGTCCAAAGCTTAAATCAAGTAAAGCAANAAAAATAAGCAAAAGAAAACATTACAGCGAAAAATACAAGACGAAAACAAGGAAAAAAATTGATAGGTTTGAACTTTTCGGAACAAAATGTTAAATGGATTGATACGAACACGATTCGTAACTAAAATGGGTTAGGACTTAGGAGTATTTGAGACAAAATTATAACCGAACACGACCCGATCGACTCATTTGCCAACGCAACTTTAAATAAAGTACTCTACTCGTTATCGGCTTATCGCTTAAAATCTTAATAATTCACATTTCACGATAGGAGATAATCTTTTATATTCTTCATAATATAAACCTATCAAAACTAAGATCCCCTATAATGGGGTCTCATACCCTACTCATCCAACTCTATCTCTTGTCCATGAGTCACCTCACCATTGTGAAGAACATCATATGCAACGGGGAGCCTCATACTACCAAGTTGCTCTTCCTTGGCTGAAATGAAATGGTGGGGTACACAGCACCAACAAGGTTTTACCATGTGTAAATGCAAGTCAATTGTTGTGAGTAAAAATATGGGAGTGATCGGAGTTAGTAGAAAATGATATAAAAGGAGGTAAATGGTGAGAATGTAGCCCCCATTAGGAGGCACCCTACGTTGATGCTCTAATACCAAGCCCTTGAATACAAAGTGAATTTTTTGTTAAATAGTTTAATGGATTGAATACATGTCAACTCATATATGAAAAGGTTGGGTTGGATTAGATTCAAATTCTTAACTTATTAAACTTAACAAGTCTTACTCAAGTTGCATATCCTAACCCGTTTATATTATTGAATTTTCCTGAACAYAACCCAGATCAATCGATTTACAACTTTAAGTAATAATGACTGATTTGAGTTGTAAAGGTAAAATTTGACCCTATATATATATAGTCAGTGATCCACGAACTCAAGTAAATGTAAAATTTGACCCACTATATAGTATTTTACTTCTATCCATGTTAATCGCAACGTTTTCATTCTCACGCTAGTCAATAAATACTTTATATTTATAATATCTTTTGTTATGTTTTACGAAAATTGTAAAAATTGAATTATAATCATGTACATATTGAGACGAATCCAAAGAGTTCACACCATGTGATTATATTTTTTAAACTTATAAAACACAAAACCTAGTTATATAAGAAATTATGAATCGTGTATAATTGCAAACAATACAATTATAATGGATTAGAGGAAATATATTATAAACAATAAATGATAGAAAAATAAATACTCCCTCCGTTACGTATTACTTGAAACAATTGAACTAGGGGGATTTTCTAGGCAAAATTTGTTAATTGTAGATAAGGGTATATGATTAGAATAAAGTAAGAGAGAGAAAAGGAATAAAGTAATGAATGGGTATAAGATTAGGAAAAAGTAAGAGATAGAAAATGAATAAAATAATGAGTTGGTGTAAGATTAGGAAAAAATAAAAGAGAGAAAAGTAATGAAAAAGTGAATAAAGTAGAGAAAAAGTTACTAAAAA
>SNQN01000145.1:111226-127775 GCA_008642245.1 Bassia scoparia
TTTAAGGTTCTTCTCATTTGGTCTTAACTATTCTACTAAATCTTCTAATTTCTCTTCTTATTTAAACTCTTTTGAGTAATAGAAATTTAATACAATTATTCATTCTTCAACTATTGCATCATAATTAAAACCATTTTTTTGAACAGATAACAAAAAAAATTATACAAGAATTTTTCTTTCGTTGTGTTAATTTACAAATCATATTGATGAATTAAACATTTTGTATATTCAACTCAATTTTTAAGGATATTATATATATCCATAATAAAACAAATTTTTGGTTACAAACAAGTTTACAAATTAATTTAATAAATTGTGCATCGCACGGATGAAATGATAGTTATGATAAGAACGATTGGAAAGGTTGAACTAATAACTTTAATTAATAAGAGAATTGTAATTTATAGGGGGGACCCATGAATCCCCATGATTTATATAATAGACAGCTTTCTGTGCACAGATGCGTCATGAATTATACACAATAATTTTAAATTTATCTTATTAATTATACAATATGTAATTTATGATCATTATCATAATATAAATTTAATGAATTTTATCGGAGTTATGTACATGACAAACAAGAATAGAAAAACAAAAAAATTTATTTTAAGGGTTTAGAATTTATGATGGGCAATTGATAAAATATAATTTGTATGTTCTTTTGAATTAATTAAATATTTTTCATAATGTTAAAGTTAATTTAAGTAATTTTAAGTCGTACTTGACCCTGGGCTTTCTGGAACGATTGGACCAATCTAGACTATTAAATTTGACCAAACTGAAATTGCAACAACAGACATGGAATTGTGCTACAATTGGACTCGACTTTAATTAAGTAAATACTTAAAAATAAGTTGACCAAACTTGAACTAAGACGAACAAGACTCAAGGATAAGTTGGACTTTATTGGATTTTGGAACTCGATTCAGAAAACTAGAAAAATCTGTTGCAAAAATTGCAACCAGACCTCCTTCTTTGAAAAGCTGTCCTCAAGCTTTGACAGCTTCCAAAAGAGAAGTAAAAACATTGTAAGAGCCCTTTTGAGGTGACACAACTCCCACAATCTTGGCAATTAGCATACCTTTTCACACAAGCATTGGCCAGAATTTTTAAGGTTTTTGAATTGGAGATCGTTACAAACCCCATTCAGCACTTTGAAACTCATAAAAATTCTCACAAAGAGGTTTATTTGAAGGTTATTGCTGCATCATATTTTCAGAATGTTTCCCACAAGTAATCCTCATCAGGTTCTCCATTCCCAATTTGAATTTAGCAAAGATTTATAGTAGAAAAGAAGAGAAAAGATGTGTGGTAGATTTGGACAAATTTGGGAAAAAAAGAGCAATTCGAATCCAAGTTAGTGGAAAAGAAAATTATCATCATCAAATTCCAAAGTAAGTAGTTTGTGTAAACCATCCACTCAAAATCTCATGGCAGAAAATGGACTAGGAAAATGAATTGACTCGTCTGTTTTATGGTTCAAAGAAATCTCAATTGATAAAAAATTTATAGCATCGGAATGAAGCAAAGCAAAGAACAACTGAATAGAAAATTCTCTCCATTTCCCCCATTTCTCCTTTTGAGTTTTCAAGTCTCCAATGTTCTTCTGAACTTTGATCTGAAATTTCTTCCTTATATCACGCTCTTTGGACATAAACCTCAAAATCCATAGAATTTCAATAAGAACAAGGATGCTGGAATTGATTTGAGGAAGAAAGTAGTTTGGCAATTTTGTGGGGGTATAAAAGTGAAACGTTTCGAGAGGTTGTAAGAAAGGGTTCGGTTTTTTTGTGATTACAGAAAGAGAACAAATTAGTGCAATCTGACTTTGAGAGTAGCAAAAAAAATCATCACCTTCATTCATGGTTCCTTACTCATGCCCATCGTCCCCAAAAGGTCACCATCATTCAGGCCTAAAACGTCTCAATTTTTTCAATTGGTTTCCAACTCTGTTTGCCTTTGCTTCGTGGGCAGCAAAGGAGTAGACCCTCTCTATTTTGGGTCATGTTGACGAATATTGTTCAACCCATCGAACTATGCACTATTTTGCTCCTCCCAATTCGTCACTTGCTTAAGAACTTGCTCATTTTGCCTCTAATCTCACTTTAGTAAGTTCGATTTGAAATGTGCATCTCTCTTTTTTTTTGTGTTTGTGTTTTTCTGTTTTTTTTGTTGTGGTTTCCTGATTTTTGTGGAGGGGAGGAGATTTAATCAACCCCTCTTCTAGCGCAAATTTGCAATCTCGCCGTAGAGGCTCTAAGGGAATGGCAATCTGAAATTTAGTCAATTTGATTATTTGGACAGAAAATTTAAAGATAGATAACAACTGGGCCAAGAACACCGAACGCACACGAGTATTCGTTGGTTCGGCAGATCACCATAACGCTAGCTAGTTTGCTCCTCGGGTAATCAGCTATAGCATGGGGGAAAAGACACGTCCAATAGGACAGATGGCATGCAAGCACAGTTTAATAACCAATGAGCTCTGATTCATTATCATTCATAACGTTATGGCGAGAGTGAGGTCAGAGTCCATCGAGGCATATATCAGAGAGAGAGGTCTCAGTGTACAGTAAACATAAATGCTTAGAGAGGATTGGATAATTCAGAAATATTAGCGAAAATGAAGGAAGATCGCACCATAATATATCTAGTATAGGGACAGTGCTCACGGGACCATTGCCAGGACCACACTTTACGCTATCTGATCAGAAAAAAAGTTTAAACTGAAAATAATTAAGGAAAAACGAAGCATTATTCGTTAATTAAAAATCAGATTTAAAAAACCCTTTGAAAATCCCGTGTAAATACCGCTATTCCAAAAGGCTTCCCCCTAACCTTGAATTTTTTTAGGGGGGGTTTTTGATCTGATAAGGATTAGATCATTATTATTAGCTTATTTTATTATACGTCGATATTTGGTTAAGATATTATTAGGCTTGTTAAGAATAGTACGATATTATTTGTTAGGAATATTCTCGAAAAATAGTGGAACTATTTCTGGATAAGATATATCTTTCCTAAATATCTTAGTAGTCTTTAGATATTATTTAGTAAAGTAGTAATTAGAATATTATTAGGATATAATAGTTGGATATTTCTGGATAGATATATCTTCTAAAAATATCTGGTTAGTTTAAATGTTACTTTTGTTTATAAATAGGGTTCGAATATTAATCAATGAAACAGCTCAGTTTATTTCTGTCTAAAAAAATTCCTCTTTGTTATTCAGAGAAACCTTGTGAGTTTGTGGTTGTATCCGAAAATGTCACCGTGTAGCGTTGATGTATATGTATCGTTGAGTCGGTTGGTAGATGACAAGTTGCGGACGTACTTATCAGAGAGTATCCTCACACAGCTGTTTTGGTCCGGGAGATCACGAGTTATTTTCGATGGCGTAGTTATATTAGCAAGAGGCATGGCCGTGAAATATTCCCTGTATGGACCCGGGGCATAGTCACCGTTTGGGAGTGAAACACACAATCACCTCGACGAGCAAGCGTCCATAACACACTGGTGAGTGTGTGCATGGACTGAGTGCGCGATCGGAGACATCTATGTTTGGCACCACTCAAATGGTGGCTCACACTCACACGAGAGAGTATACGCGGCTAGTATGTAGTTGCGATACAGAGTGTCTGAAGAAAGCTTTGTGATTGGGACTCTATGTTAGAGGCTATGTCCGAGTAGGAATCGCGTTATCATATTTTTCCAGATTTTTAGCGCAGAGACGAGGCTATCCGAGAGACATGAGCGATCTCACACGTATAGGTTTTCAGGTATTGTTCGGTTGCACAGAGGTGGAATAAACGGCGTCACGCTTATGTGTGACATATATGAGAGAGGTGATGTACTATGTAGCTACGCATCAGAGTGAAGTAAAACCCTAGATTACCTATTTTTACAAGTGTCAGATTCAAAACATTAGAGCTCTGATAACACGTGGCTATGTATAAAAGAAGCGAAAGCATCTGGATATGATTCACGCTGATGTATATCTGAGAGTCGATGAAATAGATTTGTAAGGAGCATGAGATACGCGTCAGTAAGCAACATGTGTATAACGACCGATATACTAAAAAGAGTTGAGATTGTATGTGAGTGATTTAAGTGAAGTCGTATGCTTATAGATCGCTACAGTCAGAGCTCACACAGCAGAGAATGTCTAGATGTCGTCTCGGAAGCCACGCTGTAGATAGAGTCGTTTCGCATTAGATGTAGAAATTCATAGTTCAAAAAATGATACATTGTATAATAGAGAGAGAGAGAGTGCGAGAAGATGCGTATATATCTATATATGGGGATGTGTGGATCGATTTGAGATAGGTGTAGTTACAGCACTGATAAATACACTGATGCAGCGATTACAGAGGTTGATCTTATTCTATAGCCGCATGCTTGACGTAGTTGATTCGCGAGTTTGACGCATCATAACCAAAATTTTTACATCTATGCTAAATTGTGGGAGAATTTTCAATTCGTCGTGGTACCTAGAGGTGCAAAGCGCACAAATAACGAGATAGATTAAAGTTGAAAAGAAAAACTATGGCATGCGATTTTGGAATCCGAATGAATCTTGAACACACTTAACAGAGCAATTTGTTAAATCCAAGACGATCTGACTCATACAACAGGAAATCCAGAAGATTCATAAGATCAAAAACATGCTAAGGAAATAGGAGCAAACATGTGTTGCATGACAAGTAAAGGAAATTCCTACACCTCCATTGATGAACAGATCCAAGATATCACTTGGTGTAATGAAGAAAGTGTCAAAGATATGATAAGGTTGACCTTTGATCCTACAAGTATATATTTTGAGTTCTTTGATGCGACAATAGCAGTACCGAAGAATTGAATCATATAATAGCTTGCACCATGAAGAAATATAGTTAACTAATCACTTACAGTCAAAATCGAATTGGAGGAACTACTACCAAAGCATATTCTATTTTTTGCAAAGGTGGATTAACGAATTGAAACTTATCAATTAAGAGCTTTGAGAGATGGAAAAAAGTCTTTTTAAAGAACAAGGGAAGGGGCTTCGTTAAATTATTCTGGAAGCCGCCACTCAATGAGATACAGCTCATCCATAATTTGTTGGAGCACTGGTTCGAGAATCTATAACTTCACTGTCACGCTACTAAGGAATGTCGTATATGATGGTGCATGCTCGCTACACCAAAACTTGGAAACAAGTTTTGTTTCCAAAAAGGAGAATCATCTGGAAGGGATTAGATTCATTAATTTATAGCTTATTTATATATGTCGAAACTATTTGTTAAGATATTTAGGTTGTTAGGAATAGTTAGATATATTTGTTAGGATATTTCATAGATAAAATTAGTTGGATATTTCTGATAATTAATCTTTCTAAATACTTAACTGTTAGTTTTAGATATTATTAGTAAGATATGATGAATATTATTAAAATAATTAGTTGATATTCTGGATAAGATTTATATCTTTCCTAAATATCTTAGTTAGTTTTAGATGGTATTTTGTAGTATAAATAGGTCCGAATATATCAGATGAAACAATCAGTTTATTCTTGTCAAAAAATTCTCTTGTATTCAGAGATGAAGAAACTTGCTGCTGCAGTTTTGTGGTTGGTCCGGAAAATTCCACCTTGTAGTAGCTACAATTGTCGTTGCTCTTCTGATGCTGGTTCCACTTTGTAGGGTTAAAGATCCTTCAAATTCTGTGGTTGGTCCGGGAGTTTAAAGTTATTTCATTGTTATTCTCTCCTTTGGAAATATCAACAATTTCGTCCTGTAATTCGTGGTATTTTCGGGATTGTCGAACATCTTCTATAACCACACTCAGTTTGCATATCAATGCGCACTATAGCTTAAATTACGAATTCAATGAACCTTGATTGAACTTGCACTTCCACTTTAATTGCACAAAAAAATCAACTCCCTTTGAGAATATGAAGAGCGCAAAGTGCCGATCAAGAGTCCCTGAATGTAGAATTCTTGAATCTAAACCAAAAACCCTCGCATGCCTTGCGGTTTGGACTGAACTGTGATACTTCATCTTCCATGCATGAATTTAGTTTCTGACTTCGTGATTGATTTTTATGACTCTTGAAAACACTTAAAAAAAAATACTATAAAGATCACAACTTATTTACAATCAAAAACAACGTCGTACTTGACCTGGGCTTTTTTCTGCTATGTATGAACCAATCTCTAGACTAATTTGGACAAAACTGAAATATGCACAACAACGCTGAATTGTGCACAATTTGGACTCGACTTTAATTAAAGTAATAATTAAAATAGTTGATCGAACTTGACACAAACTAGTACCGAAGATTCAGAGAAATCAAGTTGACTTTATTGGATTGGACTGATGTTCAGGGAAAACAAGAAATAATCTTGTGCAAAAATTGCAACAACTTTATAAGCCATGCATCGCACTGAATATTACTACTACACGTTTTATTAATAATTTGATTGATAGTAAAAATTAAGCAATATGTTCATATGGGTAAATTTTTTGGGAGACTTCAATTTTCAAAAGAAAAAATAAAGATTGGATGAAATATTTATTACTAGATAAATACCCAATCAAATGTTCAACTTTTAAATAAAATCAAACCTTATTTTAATAAATGTGATTATTTTCATAATAGTTTTTTACTTGTAATAAAAGAATTATATATGCATATCTATGAATAAGTTAAGAATTTTATCCAAAGTCAATTATTAACCTTAATTAGATGTGTTTCTTTATTTTGTGCATCTAATAAATGTAAATATAATAATATAATAATATTTTAATAATCAATAATATATATAATAATATTATTAATAATAATAAATTATATATTAATAATAGACAGTGAGTTGGGATAGAGGGGAACTTTGGGAGGAGAAAATATGAAGGTGAAGATTGCTAGTATAGATTAGATTAGATATGGTGTAATGTTTACTATGTCATATTGGGTTTTTAGATTAAGGTAAGCATAAATTAAGAATAAAAAAGATTGATATCATCACTATTATAGGCTTATTAGTACTATGCTATATGTTTTCCTCTGATACATAGAAAAATACAATTGCTTATGAGTTTATTGACAATTGTATTACTAATAACAACAACCAGGCCGTCTCAATTAGTTTGAGGGCCCTGGTGATTCTTATCATTGCATCACGCAGCGTTAAAAGATAAAGTAGGAATTTTTTAAAATATGGAGCGTTATGATATCCTCTTTTATAATATTATAAACATTTAGGTTCGAACCCAAAAATCATTCTCTTCCTTATGCAAATATCAACCATTGCTATGATCTATACTATCAATTAATTAGTTAGCATTTTGCTTAGAATTTCACATAAATTGAAAAGGATAATTTCTAAGACAAAATGGGCCCAGATGAATTGGGGCCTGTGCCATCGCCGTGCAGCACATGCTTTCACGGTCGGCCTGACTAAACAAGTTATGCCCAGTCATAAGGTTAGTTGCAAATCTCATAAAAAAAATCCCTCCACTACACATCTATTGACATTACTTTTCTTTTAATTTTAATCCTCTGATGCCAAGTTTCAAACTGTTTAATAATTAAAAATATAATATTTCTTTATTTTTTAACAATTCCTTACATATTATCAAAATATGGGTAAATATTTTTTTCCACAAAAAATATGTTTTTAGAATATATTTTTTTATAAAAAAAACTAAATTAATTGTGCATCGCACCCACAGCTAAATCCTATTATAAATACAAGTTTATGTGCACGTACCATTGTGTGCTAAACCTACGAAATCGCAATAATGAAAAATGATTATATAATTTATTTAATTAAATGATTAAGAAAAATATTTGCTATTATTATATTATTTCTCTGAAAATAGTTCATTTTATTAACAATAATTAATTAATTGTAATATTTATAAATTAAAATTTTTGCACTGAATTCAAATATATTCTTAGTTTTAATTTAATTTGAATATAATGTTAAATTGAGTTTTGTCATGTCAATAATAGTATTATCATTTATTAGAAAACATGAGTTAATTAGAATAAAAAGGAGTACTTTAACTATAAATTATAATAACTTTTTAGTTAAGGTTTTATATCTTTAGGCATTAATTTCATTCAGGTTTAACATATTTTAAAAGGGGTACGAGTATTATAGTTTTTTAGGAGTATAATTTCATTAAGGGTATTAACATCTTTACAAGGGACACATTTTCTCCCTTTCCTTCATATAATCAGATGGAGGCATATATATGCATGCCAAGTAAAAGGAACATACTAGATTACGATGGAGAGAATGTGAGATCACGTGAGTTACAAGGATCATTGTTTTCTAGATCAACCAAGATAAAGAAAAGTTCGAAGTAACAACATGTTTAGTGTTATGTGTCATATCCTAGGAAGTTTAAACTAACTCACTTATTTTCCAGTATATAAATTAGAGAATTGATTTTAGCATCGTACGCTATGTTTGCTGTTGGCATTGGCCAGTTTTGCACCCACAACAAGTAATTGATTCTGTTCTTGGATTTTATTGTGAGACCACAATACACATCTTGCCTAAATATATATAAATTGTGAAGCCTCATGCTTAACTATTGCACTACAAGTTGTAATTTCATAGCACTATCAGTTTCTTACTCCGTCCGTTTACACAATTCATTAATATTGCTCTCGCTTCATTATCACAAGTTGTCCCAGAAATCCATCTTTCATCGCCTGGGTATCTTCTAATGTGGTTTCATTAAATTAAACTATTGAAATTAATTAAATGATGGAATCGATCAAAAATAAATTCTCATAACTAACTACGTCGTGTCGGATGGGTCCACATTAGGTAGTGTCGCTCACTCGCGCGTCACTCGGCTCTTGGTTTCTAGCGGGATAAGTACTGTCTCTGGTCTTAAACGCCAACTATTTGTTAAGTCTGGTGCTGAACAGAGTACCATTGGTGTTGTAATGTTGTCTCTGAGTTTGTTGGCTTCGCAATTTGTGCTTGAGCCATTGTGCTCTCTAAGGCAATACTACGTGTATTTTGATAATGTAGTGCAATATCGCACTAATAAGCACATGAGATGGACATTATTTTTCTGTGAAAGGTTTAGTGGGAGGTTCGTTCTTACATGTTCCACTCCCGCTATCAGATTGCAGAGTATATTACGAAGGGCTCCCTGTTTCTATTGATGATTTTCGTGACAGTCCTCAAGTTTGTACACTATCGCTAAGATGCTGGGTTGTTAGACTATGTATTAATTGTAATATAATTATGTAAATATTTATAAATAGCTTGTAATTTAGATAATTACTCTATTACTTAGCTTAACCTATATGTTGTATATATATCTTGATCAAGTCAAAAGGACAAGTAAGATTTCTCATTCTATCATTCACAAAATAGACTATAGAAAATTGCTTTGGGTAGGTTAGGAAAGTGAGATGAGACTCTCATGAGAAGACCATGGAGAAGTCAATCTGGTATGGATCGGAGATAAAAATTACTTAATAAAAGGATGTAGAAAAATAAAGACAGGTAAGAATGCTGCTTTTGATTGTAGGATGAAGAGAGAAGGATCAAGACTAATAATTAATCACACTTAGTTTAGTGGAAACAATGGATGATATAGAAATGAGGGGAAGGTAGAAAATGAGAAGGAAGGAAGAGAAAGAAGCGAAAAGTGATGGTCCATTTTCTCTCAACCCCCAAATTTGGAGGATAGCTATTAAAAAGGGAGGAAAATGATCCCCTCAATCTTATCCAAAAAGGAATTGTCCCCTCCTTTTCTCCCTTCTCTTTCCGCCATTCTTGTTATCCAAACATAGTTATTGTATTTACACACACCAACTGCTCCATACTCGTATAGATTTAACTCCCTCCGTACGTATTACTAAACAGTTTCATAAAATGGTTTACATATTACTGAAAAATTTCCTCTTTTTCATTTTTCTTGCCTTTCACTCGTATGTGCCTATACGGCATTCATCCCTATACGTGATTGTCCCTATACGCAACATTAGGCCAGAGCACGGATCGGATATCCGAAAATATAAAAATTTGGTATCCGTATCTGATCCGAAATAGTCCGGATATCCGAGATCCGATATCCGAAAATTTTCGGATCGGATACTTAAATTATCCGATATCCGAATACATCTAAAACTAGTCTTTTTTTTATTAAAAAAAACAAAAAATCAATTTATTATACTAAGCTACTTTGCATTTCATTTATAGTAAGTTTAGAGCTTTTCAATTGTTAAAGGCTTAATTAGTTAATTTAGACAGAGAGAGTAGTAATTACTAATTAGTAAACCATTCCTCTAAAAAGAAGAAAACCAATAAACCAAATATTAAACACTTAATCTAACAAACATTCAATTACACGAAAGTATAAAATTGAAAAATTACAACTTTGTCGCTATAACAAACTAATAAGTACAGAATATGTCAATATCAGACTAACAAAAAAAAAAATTACAACTCCTTCTATTCCAAGCTTCACGCCTTCACCAATCACCAACTACACTTGATTTTTGCTCTTTAAGTCACAATAACTCTACACAACCRAAAGAAATTGTAAGTATTTTAAGACAACAATAAAAACAGTATGAATAAAATACATCACTAAAAAAAACTCTAAAGCAATTTTAACACTTTGTATGAGCAGATCTACTCTTCCAAAGACGTATATACTCACCCTCAAACTTTATTATTAATGCATACAAGTCTAACTTTTCAATGTTTTCWTTTTTAATCTAATTAGCATTTTGTTACTACTTTTCTATTTTTCCTTTTTTTGGCACATACAAAAAATCAGACTTTAACTGAGCACTAGATCTAATTTTGGAATTGAGATTTCAGAAAGTTAAACAAAGAATATAATAAATTGTGAATTCGTGAATTCGCATTCAAACAGAGATTTCATTTGAGCAAGAAAATAATTCACATTCAAAGAATATGTGAATTCGTACCAGAAATTAAATAGAAATTACCGTTAACTATCAAAAACAGAGGCCAAATCGCAATAGAGAGATCGATCGGATACCTTGAAGGTCTACCGGTGCGTCTTGCCGGCGTCGGAGCGGTGAAATTTCAAACAGACATTGAAGAGATGTAGGGTTGACWGGAGAGAGAATGTGGTGATTGTTTGACAGGAGTGAATGTNCAGTGGTTGATATTTGCATAAGGAAAAGGAATGATTTTGGGTTCGAACCCATACAATTGTTTTTATAAAATATTATAAACAGAGAGTATATCATAAACGCTCCATATTTTAAAAAAATTCCTCTTATTTTTAACGCTCGTGAGTCATGATAAATATCGCACAGGGCCCCCAAACTTATTGAGACGGCCCTSGTTGTAGTTATTAGTTATACATATTGTACAATAACTCAATAAGCAATTTGTATTTTATTCTATGTAATCAGAGGAAAACAATAATAGCATAGTACTAATAAGCTATAATAGTGATGATATCAATCTTTTTTTATTTTATATTTTATGCTTACTCTTATATCAAAACCCAATATGACACATGTCAACATGTACACCATATCTAATCTAATAACATATACTAAAGCAATCTTCACCCCTTCRTATTTTCCCTCCCAAATTTCCCTCTCATCCCCACTACTTTATTAATTAATTATATATATTTATTAATTATTAATAATATTATTATATTATTATTRTTATTAAAAATATTATTATATTATTAATATTTACATTTATTATTGCACAAAAAATATAAGAAAACATCTAATTAAGGTTAATAATTGGACTTTGGATAAAACTTTAAACATTTATTCATAGATATGCATATATAATTCTATTTATTACAAAGTAAAAAAACTATTATGAAATAATCACATTTTTAAAAAATAAGGTTTGATTTTATTTAAAAGTTGAACATTTGATTGGGTATTATCTAGTAATAAATATTTCATCCAAATCTTTTTTTTCTTTTGRAAATTTGGAATCTCCCAAAAAAMTTTAAACACCAATGAACACTATTGCTTAATTTTTACTACTCAATCAATTATTAATAAAACGCTAGTAGTAAATATCAGTGCGATGCATGGCTTATAAAGTGTTGCAATTTTTGCAACAAGATTTTCTTGTTTTCTGAAATCAGTCCAAATCCAATAAAGTCCAACTTGATTCTTGAATCTTGGTTCGTTTGTTCAAGTTCGGATCAACTTATTTTAAGTTTATTTACTTTAATTAAAGTCGAGTCCAAATTGTAGCACAATTCAGGTTGTTGTTGCAATTTTCAGTTTGGTCCAAATAAATAGTCTCGATTGGGTCAATCAAGTCCAGACAAGGCCAGGTCAAGTACGACTTGTTTTACTTGTAAAATAAGCTTGTAGATCTTATAGTATTTTATTTTAAGTGTCAAAGAGTCATAAGAAGATCATAGAAGTCAAAAGTAAATTTATGCATGGAAGAGAAGAGTATCACAAGTTCAGTCCCAAACCGCAAGGCATAGCAAGGTTTTGGTTTAGATTCAAGAATTCTACATTCAAGGACTCTTGATCGGCACTTTGGCTCTTCAATATTTCTCCAAAGGGAGTTGATTATATTCTTGGTGGCAATTAAAGGGAGTGCAAGTTCACATCAGGTTCATTGAATATTCGTAATTTAAGCTATAGTGGCATGTGATATGCAAACTCGAGTGTGGATTTAATAAGCAAGATGTTCACAATCTCGATAAACCGACGAATTAAGAGAACGAATTGTTGATAGTTTCCCCAAAGGAGAGAATAAACGAATGAAAATAACTTTAAACTACCCGGACCAACCACAGAATTTGAAGGATCTTTAACTCAAAAGTGGAACCAGCATCAGAAGCACCGACAATGTGCTAACAAGTGAACTTTCCGGACCACAACACAAACTGCACAAGGAAAGTTTTTCTCTGAATTACCAAGAGAACATTTTTTGACAGAATACATGATTCGTTTCATGATATATTGGACCTATTTATAACACAAATAACATCTAAAACACTAAGATTTTAGAAGAATTAAAGCTTATCCAGAAATATCCAACTACTTATATCCTATAATATTCAATCATATCTTACTAATAATATCTAAACTAACTAAGATTAATTTTAGAAAGATAAATTATCCAGAAAATATCCAACTATTATTTTATCCTATGAATATCCAACAAATAATAATCTCAATATTCCTAACAACCTAATAATATCTTAACAAAGTTTTCGACAATAAATATAAAATAGAAGCTAATAAATAAATGATAATCTAATCCCATCCAGATGATTTTCCCCTTTTTGAAAACAAACTTGTCTTCCAAGTTTTTGTGTAGCGAGCATGCACACATCCATAATACGACATTCTTAGTAGCGTGACAGTGGAAGTTATAGTTCTCGAACATGTGCTCCCAACAATTAATGGATGAGCTGTATCTATTGAGTGGCGGCTTCCAGATATAATTTTACGAAGCCCTCTTCCTTGTTCTATTTAAAAGATTTTTTCCATCTCTCAAAGACTCTAACTTGATAAGTTCAATTCGTAGTCCAACCTCTTGGCAAAAGAAATAGAATATGCTTGGTAGTAGGTTCTCCAATTCGGATTTTGACTGTAGTGATATATGTAACCTTTTCTTCCATGGTGCAACTTTATGAATGATCAATTCTTCGTGTAAGCATGCTCATTGTCGCATCAAGACTCAACATAATATCACTTGTAGGATCAAAGGTTCACCTTACTCATACTTTGACACTGTTTCTCATTAACACAAAGTATATTTGGATCTGTTCATCATGTGAGGTGTAGGAATTTCCTTTACTTGTGCACATTTGTCCTATTCCTCTAGCATGTTTTTTGATCTTGTGAAGTCTTCTTGATTTTCCTGTTGTAATGAGTCCAGATCGTCTTGGATTTAACAAATTCTCTAGTAAGTGTTGTTCAAAATTCATTCGGATTCACAAAATGCATGCCATAAGTTTTTTTCAATTTAATCTATCTTTTATTGTGGTTTTGACCTCTAGGTCACGCCGAAATTGAAGAATTCATGCCCACAATATTTAGCATAAGATGTGAAGAAAATTACGCAATTTGGTATACTGGTACAAACTGCAGCATCAATCGATCAAAATGCGTTATAGATAGAATAAATCGAACGCCTCTGTAATCAACTTTAAAAATCCAGTTTTGGATAAACCTTCAAATTAATCAAATCGAACCTCTAGCCCATGTTTCAATAAATTGGTAGGACATTCATACCAATTGTATTTACAATGTTACTTTTTCGATCGATTTTTTGAACATGAATTTCTAAAACCCTAGCAAATTCAAAGCAAGAAACTAGAGACCATGTTGCACCCAAAAATAAGCTTTTTTGTCGAATCAAAACACATACAAATCAACTCTGTTTAGGCCTGAAATTTTTTACCAGGTGTTACCCCATGTATCCTTAACATCATACCGAATTTCGTGCACAAATTCAAAGCATCGATCACAATTTAATTTTACCACACAGCGCAAAACTGTTTTGAAATCTGACCACTTTGTAAAAATAGATTCTACGAAATAGGCAAACGATCTTGAAAAATCTCAAATTTTACAGGTAGAACTAGACAAAAGGTTTCAAATACAAAAAAAAAGAATCACTGAAAACCTTAGAAGACGGTGGACGAGCTTGCAAAGTTGCGCAAAATCTGGAAAATTGCGGACTATCCGGAAATTTGCAATCAAACTTTTGGCTTTGGATCGATATAAACGCAGGCTCTGATAAATTTGGATTGGATTTATAAGCAAGATGCTACAATCCTCGACATATCCACGGAATTAGGACGAATTGTTGATATTTCCCAAAGGATGGAATAAAACGAATGTAAAATAACTTCAAACTCACCGGACCAACCACAGATAATGAAGGATCTTAACTTTCACAACAGTGGAAACAGCTCCAAATAACCATACCGACAATGTAGCTAATCAAGTGGAATTTTCGGACCCAACCACAAAAACTCAGCAAGGTTTTCTCTGATTAACAAGAGGACATTTTTTTGAACAAGAATAAACTGAGCTGTTTCATTGATAATATTCGAACCTATTTATAAACAAAATAACATCTAAAAAAACTAACCGCAACGATATTTTAGGAAATGATATAAATCTTATCCAGAAAAATATTCAACTCATTATATCTAATTAATCATTCCTATTATATCTTACTAAATAATATCTTAAAACTAACTAAGATATTTTTAGGAAAGATTAAATCTTATCCAGAAAATAATCCAACTAATTTTATCCTAAGAATATCCTTAACAAATAATTCGTAACTAATTCCACATAATAATATCTTAACAAATATTCGACAGTAAGTAATAAAATTAAAGCTAATAATAATGATCTAATCTTATCCAGATAAAAAACCTAATTCAGGTTAGAAGCTTTGAATAGACGGTATTACACGGGATTTTCAAAGGGGTTTTTAATCTGATTTTTAATTAACAATAATGTTCGTTTTCCTTAATTATTTTCAGTTAAACTTTTATTTTCTGTCTGAACATTGTAACATATGGGGAATTCAGGGTTTTGGGGCTTTTCAAGTTTTCTATTTTTTCTGAAATTCTTGTAATTAATTATTAATTATTTTAGGGTTGTATCTTTCGGCGATATAAAGCCCTACATATGAATGAAATGAATCAAGCTTTGGTTAAACTTGTGCATGTGTGCATTGTGTCCTATTGGACGTGTTTTTCCCCAGCCTATTACACTCAGGGCAAACTAGCATAGCGTATCGGTGATCTTGGACAACGAATTTTGTGCGTCGAGTGTTCTGGCCTAGTTTGTTAATCTATCCTTTAAATTTTTTCTGTCCAAATAATCAACAAATCCTAAATTCAAGATTGCAATCACCTAGAGCCTCTAACGAGATTGCAACATTTGGGCGCTAGAAGGAGGGGTTGATTAAAATCATTCTCCTCCACAAAATCAGGAACCACAAACAAAAAAAAATCAGAAAACACAAAAACACAAAAAAAAAGAGAGATGCACATTTCAAATCGAAACTTGCCTAAGGGAGATTAGAGGCCAAAGGGAGCACGTTCTTAAGCAAGTGGAGAATTGGGAGGAGTCAAATAAAGTGTATAAGTGTCATGGTAATGACAAATATTTCGTCCAATGCCAAATAGAGAGGTCTACTCTTGTGGCCACTGACTAAAAGCAAGAGGTGGACAATTGAAGAAATTGAGCACGTTTAGGGCCTGATGATGTGACCTTTTGGAGGACATGGCATAGAGTAAACGGAACCATGAATGAGTGATGAATTTTTCTCTTTTGTACTTCTCAAACGTCAATTGAACAAATTTGTCTCTTTCTGAATCACAAAAAGAACGAACCCTTTCTTACAACTCTCCAAACGTTTCACTTTTTTATTACTCCTCCAACAAAATTTGCCAAACTACTTCTTCCCTCAATCAATCCAAGCATCCTTGTTCTTTTTGAAATTCCCTATGGATTTTGAGGTTGGGTCCAACGAGGTGATAAAGGAGAAATTTACCAGAATCAAATTTCGAAGGAAAC
>SNQN01000145.1:127800-139835 GCA_008642245.1 Bassia scoparia
CTCTTACCGTTTTCTGTCACTTTTTTATTCATATTTATCCACCATAATCTATCCGTATTATGTCGTAATTCAATCGTTTTAGTTAAACTACGTTGAAGTAAATTAACAGATTATTGGGCCCATTGCTAGCAGTAGTCGCCCTCGGAGAAGAGGAGAGGTCTCTGTGTTCGTGCTTAAATTCTCCATAACTGATTAGCTCGCGATCAGTGAGTGAACGTGGCAAAAGGTGCATAACTTTTGATGTAAGACCTCTGGAAGCGTGCCACAATACCGTTAGAAAACTCTTGACTTAGTTTCAAACTCAATTTTTGCTCGCACCAAAACTATCTTGTAAACCAAAACTTATTATGCGAAACAGTTAAGGGTGCACGTCGAAGGAGCTGAGCAGTTCTGGAGCAGTGACGCTGGCGCGCAAACCCCAAGGTGCAGGCCATGGGCGGGCTTGCCGCAGCTCAAAGAGGAGGTTTTTTGGCGCGGCTCGTTGCAGTTTTGTGCTAACTCTGCTCTAACTGTTCATAACTTTGCGCTCTAATCTCGATGCAGCATATAATAATTTGTTGGAACTCTTGGAGTCTACTTTCCAATGCAAAAAGTCTCACCTGCAAATTCAAAGTGCGTAGAAAAGATATGGCTAAAAGAAGGTATAGGATACAAGAAACAACACTCTGAAGGCACAACGCTTCGCAAAATCTAACCATGCCACTTGTAACTACAGCACATTACTTGCAAATACCATATTATGGCAGCTTGTAAAACACACAAAACTGTAATTGAGAAGCACATGGACTAGAATGAGGAGAAAGTAAGCTATAAGATTTTACAAAACCACTAAAACTCCACAAACCTATACAAAAGTAGAAAACTAACCCAAAAGGCTAGTAAGAATGATGGTGAAAATACACAAAATGGCCAAGAATAAAGAGGTAATAGGTGCCTAAATGTGACCATTTTGGCACTTATCATTTGGTGACCTATACTGGGGATTAATCACCGTTAGGTGGAGTACGCACGATCAAACGTGCGAGTTTCTATGGCTTACAGTTTCACGACTTCATTGGGGATGATCACATAGGTTGAAGGGGACACGACGTTGAAGTCCATAATTCATCATTATTTTCATTGGATTGGTGCCATATTTTGCAGTGACTTTGAAGGTTGCACCTTAGCTCTTGGTCTCATATGAGCCATGTTCTGTGCTCGTATCGCTTAAGGGGGGATAACTACATCTGTGCATTGTTTTAACGGATCACATGGCTAAGGGCAAATCCTATCGCCTATGTCGTGTGTACACCATGCTTATTGATGTGTGTACATAAGGGGTATCGGTCACACATCACTAATCCGTGAAAGTGGTGAAATGTACCCAGCTCTACCTTAGGCGTGGTACATCTCTTTGGACCTAAACACCAAAAGAGACCCTAGTGAAATGTCATCATGTTTTATGTGTTGCATGGTAATTGCCCTGGCCATGCATTCTTGACCCTAACTCACATCACAGTCACTTCATGTAGACCATGGTCATCTTTTAGTCCTTACACAAACCCTAACCGTTACGGACACATGTGCAATCATACTTTCCCCGGTAATCGTGCCCTTTAAAAAACGATGAAAAATTAATATATTCAAAAATGAGGGGCGTCTTGCATTCATCACACATCGCATTCTAGGAAAGATGACCTATGAAATTAGGCACAGGCATTTGGCATATGCATTCTCTATATGACCAAGACAGTTCACTAAAGGTCCAGAATGTTTTTCTGAAACAGGTGAAGTTGTCAACAATAGTCCTTCCTCGACTCTAAGATTGTCCATTGAGCCCCATGTCCAAGCCATCCACACACCACCCTTCCAAGCCCCAACCTATTCAGGCAACATCCATACTACTAGCCAATCACCTTAACACAAATGGCTTTGAAAAAAAAAACGGATCCAAACTTCCGCGACCAGTACAAGAGCTAGCCAAGAGTCATCTAAGGACTTCAAAACCTATACTAAGATCAGCGATATGGAAAGGCATCGAACCTCGAGCTTTACTTTAGCCAAGCTGGTTTGAAAAGGAAATCTAGAAATCCATTGAACCCACCTTCCGAGGACCCATCTTACACTTGACCTAAGGCCTTTCCTTCCCAAAACTAAGCCAAAGGAACTTCTCAGCGAAGACATAACCCTAGTTTCAAGCCAACTGATGACTCTCGATCCTCTCAGGGATTTAAGACCACCGGCTGTCACTCAACGAATCGACCCCATCACCTTTTCCATAGTCTTTTCCCTCACCAACAGTTCACAAGGTTTTATGAAATCTGGAGTAAGCATAGAGGGATGATCTTCTTAAGGAACTACCAAATGTAAAAAAAAATAGTCAATTAGGGTCCCAACCTTTAGAATTGAGTCGGAGAGGTCGCCTTCTCCTAGACTAATGTCAAATGTCTTTTTCGCTTTCAAGCCTACGTTATTAGGATTAGGATTATTTCTACATTTAGCTTTGCATGTATTGAATTCATTTGGGAAACAATAGAAGTTGCATTTTTCATTCTCATTATGGTCATGTCAGTTGTACTAACAACTTTAATGGAATCAAACTAATTGGAAGAGTGGATCTCAACATGTAAGTGGACATTGCCAAGAAGAGGCCTCTTTCTCTCAAAGCTCCACAAAAAAAAATCATTCATTTCTCATCTGCACCAATATTCATGTCAATCACTTGCAACCCTTTGCAGCCATAACACTTTCATTCAGCATATCTTTCTGTTCATCATCCTGCATCTACCTAACCTTGGGAGTTCAAGATGCGTGCTTAGGAATAAGACAATGCAAAAAAAAAGATAGAATAAGAGAAAGATCTCAAGTGCAAAAAAAGAAAAAGTAAAAAAACATAAATAACAAAAACATTCTGAGCAAAGAGAAGAGTCCAACGACTTAAATCAAGTAAAGGCAAGAGTAAAAAAGCACCTATTGCAGCCGATGGGGGGTTACATCGGCGAGATTTGGTGAGCCTTTTTCCTTTCGATAGTTCTTAACGCTAATCATAGCCTACAATCTAAATCCAGCACAAAACCATCTTCATGATACTTATTCGCTTACGATCTGATTAATAGGATACGTAAGGGAAAGCCCCTTCTCGGAGAGTCCAAGCCATACAAGATACATTAGGAAATGACATGTTCGTAAGTCCCGATTCAATACTCCATACACATATCTGAAAGTCCACCTTCTAGTTGGTTCCATTTCCATTGAATTGGTAGTACATATTCCTAGTATTAGATCGACACTCGCAGCTTAAAACCAGCATCATGTAGCAGCAACCACATCCATTCCCAGTCATAGCCCCTTGCTCACAAATCTACTTGGTCTTTTCTTTTCCCTTGAACCTTTGGCCTTTTTCTTTCACACGACCCTTGAGGGATTCTCCTCAACTATTCTTAGGGCTGTCACTTTGTAAGTAAGTCACCATGCAATCCTTATCTCGCTCGAGAGCAGGTGAACGTGAAACATCTTGTCACCCCTTGTTCTCTATGCATACGACATTCAGGTTTAATGTCCACCGATTCAAGCAAATCCAAATCACATCCCAAAACGTCACCCCCTTAACCGATCATCCAAAAAAGGGGTAATGGCGAAGCCACTCGACTCCACAAGCTTTTTACTGGCCTTGCCTTAAGCCAGTGCAACATCTTGCCTCTGAAGCAAGCCCCCAACCTGATGTCGTCGAGCAAACTCACAAGTTTGAACCACTGGGGGCTCACACCACTAAACCTACCAATCCACGACAATAATATAGCCGATTCTCATCACCACCTAAATCTTTGGGGTAGGTAGCTCACTCGTGATAAAAAAACATAATCCGAATCGGGGCGCTTGAGACGACTTCATCCCACGACACTTTGTAAAGCACTGTAACATTAGTCTCAACATTGTGGTCCTTGTTCATTTCATTGGCATAAAATCTAACTAAGAGCTGTTGCATTACACATGCTTGTTTTCCAGTGCACTTCATAGCACCACATGGCATTGAGAATCACATATTCATCATGACAACGGCTCATTAAACCAAACATAGCACATTGAACATTCACATTGCATCCACTATATAACAAGAAGCATTGGATCATCTCTATTTTGAGTTGTCAGTCCACCTATACGGCATTCGTTGCTACAGGCAATTCCCCTATTTTCTACACGCCTATACGAACATTTATCGCTAAAGCGCGGATTGATGGCTATAGTGCGATGTTGTTGCTTTCACTCGCGTATTGCCTATGAGCATTCATCCCTATACGTGATGTCGCTATAGAGTCGCAACATAGGCCAGAGCGCGAATCGGATATACCGATCCGAAATCCGATTTCGGATGCGATATCCGAATGCCGAAAATATAAAAATTTGGTATCTGTATCTGATCCGAAATAGTCCGGATATCGATCGAATCCGATAAACCTCGGTGAAATTTAAACAGACATTGAAGAGATGTAGGCGTTTGACAGGAGAGAGAAATGTGGTGATTGTTGACAGGAGTGAATGTCTGAGTGAGGGGTAAGTTTTAATCTTAGGGTTTTACAATGGGCCAAATATGTTATGGCCAATAACATTAACGGGAATAAAATGACCATAGCTCGAGTAATATTTTACTATTTTCGAATATCAATTCGGATTCGAATATCCGATATACCGGTATTTCGGATATCCGATATCCAAATCCGTTTTATTCCGGATTTCGGATACCGAATAAAAAATTTATTATCCGAGTGTATCCGATATCCGATTTTTGTTTCGGATCGGATATTCCGATCCGAAACATAAATCGGATCGGATATCCCTAAAAAAGAGTCGAATACGGATCGGATTTTCGGATACTTTTACTCAGGCCTATGCAACATTCTTCCTGAAAACGCCAGGTCAGCCGTATGGAAGGCTTCCTGAGGACGAGGCGCTTCTAAAGGACACACACATCACACATCACACAACACACACACACCACACCACAAACATTACACACACACACAACACACACCACACCCACACAACCATTCATCTCATCATCATCATCATTATCATCATCATCTTCCCCAAATATAGTGGCTACTAAAGGAAAATCTCCAAAATTTTATGCTTAACAAAGGAGATTCATATAGGTATTTCTTTCCCGAAGCTTATGCTTGCTGAAGGAGATCTCTGAAGGTTTATGCTTCCGAGAAGAGATTCGGAGACATTCATTCCTTTGACCTGAAGTTTATGCTTACTAAAGGGCAATCTTTGAGGTTCATGCTTGCAAAGGAAATTCACGTACACATATCATCTTCCGAGGTTATGTACCGAAGGGAGATTCGTATAACATTCATGCACGCTATACAACATTCATTGCTATCCCGAGGTTTATGGCTTACTGAAGAGGACCTATAATAGGTTAGTCTTATCGAAAGAGATTCATACACATTTATGCACGCCTATACGGCACTCATGCTATAACGCATCATTAACATCTACAACCCTTCCTGAAAAGCCGAAGGTCAGCCGTAAGGAGCAAATCGCCCAAGGATCTAAGCGCTTCCTAGGGAGTAAGGCCACGTGGAGCATGGTAACACGTAAAACTAACCATTGTTTTGTAGGTCTATCTAGCGATTGAGCGAAAGGGGTAACTCAAGTCGCAGAACGTCTTGAGCTATCCTCTGTCCCAAATTGAATTCTTTTACTTTCGTCTTATGACACAATCGTTCTCCAGACATAGCCAAAGGTGGGGCTTCAATAGACACCGCAAAGTGTCTCCCCAAATTGAATAGTCATGATGGAAAGTACGATATTTCATGATAGATTTGATACTAAGTTGTGAACAAAATCCATAAATCCAACCCATTTGCACGAATCGAAGTTGAGCTCGAAACCATACAGCCGAGGGTCCAATAAGAGGTGAAAATATTTATTTTTTTGGCCTTCTTTCTTTAGTAATAGAATTTTTTTAAGGGTTTTCTATATGGTCATTTCTAAGATTTCCACTTTTCCTTTTATCTTCTCATTTTTCTGAGTGTCCCCCGTATTTTTAAATTATTTTTTGATTTGTCAAGATTTTTTATGATTTTTATAAGTTTCGAGAAATAATTTCGAAATTAAATTCAGAAATTCTAAGAGAAACCAGAAAACACGAGAATGATCGACATATTTTAGAAGGGTAATCTTGATCTCCAAGGAAGCCAAAATCTAGTTGTAGGATATTCTCTGACTATAGATTAGATCTGGAAATACAGATGCAAAAAGTCACAAAGATATCAAACAAATGATGATAGAATTGAAGCTTGCGTATATACCTTGCTGGCGTGGCTTGCCACATACCAAAGCGTATATACGTCCTGTATAGCGTATATACCTTGTCTTTGCTACTTATTTTCATCTACGCCTATGAATCATGCCCTTGGTGCTTATTTGAATATCAACAATCAATACGACGATCAAACAAAAAACTTGGAATACAGAAATACTTCTCAGTATATGTCAATCTATAAGCTCTCCAAAAATCTCCCTCTACACATTCAATCCACAAAAACACAATCACTAACAAAAAAAACCAAAGTTCTGAATTTGTTCGTCTTTGCGGATTTGGTACAAATTCTAAAGACTATTCAATCTAATTCTCTTCTCTCTCTTCTTTGTATTGTGAATCTTGACTAACATAGTATATGAGTTTTAATTGATTCATTTTGGGTTGTTCCAAACATCATGACAACATATAAATACTTTCGTTCTTCTATCATTGCAATTAGTTTGATCATTGTTGTCAATGCTAATAATCTCTTTTGTTGTGATAAGCGATTTGTTTGGAAGGGAAGCTTTTGATATTCTAACATTTGTTTAATCTTGTTTTGATAGCAATTCAATGTAAGGGAATTTGTATATATTTAAGTTTTCATTTTTGTATATATTATTCTTGATTCTTGTGCATATGATTCTCTTATTTGTTTTAACAAGATCGGAATTTGCTTGAATCACGTTAAAGTYAGATTAATTATGGATGACCGGATTTTAGGTTCAGTATTAATTTGATTAATTCAAATTGGTCACAACTATTAGGTTAGGTAGCGATACATGCATCATAGAAACCCACTTTTTTAATAGTTTTAGGGTTAGAGCGATTCCTAAGGATAATATTGTTATGTTGTTGTGTATCCAATGAATTTGATCGAATGAAATTACAATGAGACCGRGAAGAGGCCGCTATATGCAGGCCAATTTGGGTCAATTATTCAGTCCGTACCATGTCCCTGAGCCCACGACCTGGTTACTGGACCTAACTGTGGGGCCATTATTTTGGCACCAATGTTTCAGGAGTTCGTGATTAACCTGTATAGGCATGATGGCGATCCCCTCACTTGTCAACATTCCCCCAACGCACTCACATGCGGTTTCTATGGCTCAAGCCCTTAAACAACATTTAATGTAGGACAGGCTTGCAAAGCCCCACGCCTTCAACCGTCGTTTGAGTCTTATAGGATGCCATTGCTCCTTTCAATCTGTCGTCTTAGCAAAAGGCTCAATAGACAATATCTTTACTTTCTCAGGGTCTTGGGCGACGAGTATTTCCCAACTGAAGGGCGTTCGGTGACTCAGCATACCACCACCCAATAGGTTTCCTCCAACAGGTGCCCTGGTGCAATGTGATTCTTTTTTATCATATTCTGAACTATCTACGTAAGATCGAGTTATGTACGTCCGAATCCTGTCCTCCCTTTGAGATCTTGCTTTGTGGATCTGCTCCCTTCTTAGAGAGTCACCCCTATGRGACTGCTCCCTTTTAGGGGAGTCACCTCTATGAGAGACATGAGAAATAGAGCGTTCACACCTCGGGCTCTCTCTGTGGGTCGATGCGAGTGGAAAGAAAAGTTTCTTCACCTTGAACGAACTTGGCTTTCCCTTCTAGAATTCAGCAGATCTCGGGTATCCATTTCCCCTTCTTTGAGGCGCCTCTCCTTAATGAGCACCGAGCATCATTGGGGTTTGGGACTTCTCATGGAGACTAACTCCATTGTATCRGATTCCGACGAGGGRACGAATATTARAAAGGACAACCAATTAGGCGTGAAGGCGAGTTATGTGATACTTCAARGACTAGGTTCACAAGTGGCGTCCGCTACTGAGATTGAGCCGGGGCGCTAGGGAGCCTGGTGTTGATCATGTTCATTAACGCCTGCAATCATGAGTCAATGTTATTGTGGAAACKATCTGTTATCGCGTTAAGATCCTAAACAGTTGCAAACATAGGGCGTCCCTCTTGAGGGTTCCTAACTTCTTGAAATTCTAGGTTGTGGGGCGACTGGTAGCCTTAGCGTAKTAGTGAGATGGAACGTCCAACCCCAGGGGCGTCCCCAGTGCGAGTAGAGTTTCTAGTACCAACCATTGTGACTTAAGGAAATGACTTTCCCACAAACGACGGGCGACTGAAACTTAAAGATATAAGAGTGTGTTTTGGGGTCGAGTCTAGGTATCTTTGTCCTTAGCTCGAAGGGCGATTGGTACGTCCTAACGTCCTCTGCTTCGGCTTCTAACCTRCACCAAAGCAAACAACGACTGCCTTGCGGTTTTATCCTTGAACATCTCTTCGACACTCAAGTCAAAATTACTCTAGAGAGAGAAAAGGCAGAAAAGTATAGAAATGCAGAGAATGTTAGGAATGAAAAAGATACCTGGTACATTGTACGAATTTGGGGTATTTATAGACTTGTCCAGTGGCACAATCGTAATAAACAAACATCTAGTACAATGGGCCCCGTGTGGGCCTTGAGGGCCACATATGGGTCTTTCCCCTTGAGCAAGAAACCTCCCAACCGAGGATATATATTTTCGTATTTTCCCCTTTAGTTAGACMTCCCAAGGGTAATTTGGTAATTTCCTCTTTAAGTCATCCCAGAACACATTGAGCCAAACACACAAGCTTTTATTTGATCGTTTTATACTAACGTCTATATTGTGCAACCCTCCCTGTATTGTTACATACAACCCTCTCTATATTGCTACATACAATCCTCTTTTACGTGATAATGTAGTGGTCANTCCAGATACATTGTAACATATGGGGATATTTCAAGGGTTTTGGGGCTTTTCAATTTTCCTATATTTTCTGAAATTCCTTGTAATTAATTATTAATTATTTTAGGGTTGTATTTTCTGGCGATATAAAGCCCTACATATGAATGAAATGAATCAAGCTTTGGTTATTAAAACTTGTGCATGTGTGCATGTGTCCTATTGGACGTGTCTTTTCCCCCATGCTATTACACTAGGGCAAACTAGCTAGCGTATGGTGATCTTGGGAACCAACGAATACTTGTGCGTCGAGTGTTCTTGGCCCTAGTTTGTTAATCTATCCTTTAAATTTTTCTGTCCAAATAATCAAAATCCTAAATTTCAGATTGCAATCCCCTAGAGCCTCTACGAGATTGCAACATTTGGCGCTAGAAGGAGGGGTTGATTAAAATCATTCCTCCCCTCCACAAAAATCAGGAAACCACAAACAAAAAAAAAAATCAGAAAACACAAAACACACAAAAAAAAAGAGAGATGCACATTTCAAAATCGAAACTTGCTAAGGTGAGATTAGAGGCCAAAATTGAGCAAGTTCTWAAGCAAGTGGACGAATGGGAGGAGCAAAATAAGTGCTATAAGTGTCATGGGTATGAACAATATTCGTCCAAATGCCCAAATAGAGAGGTCTACTCCTTTGTGCCACTGAATCAAAAGCAAACAGAGGTGGAACCAATTGAAGAAATTGAGCACGTTTTAGGGCCTGATGATGGTGACCTTTTGGAGGACATGGGCATGAGTAAAGGAACCATGAATGAGGTGATGAATTTTCTTTTGCTACTTCTCAAAGTCAATTGAACAATTTGTCTCTTTCTGAATCACAAAAAGAAACCGAACCCTTTCTTACAACCTCTCCAAACGTTTCACTTTTATTACCCCCACAAAATTTGCCAAACCTACTTCTTCCCTCAAATCAATCCAAGCATCCTTGTTCTTTTGAAATTCCTATGGATTTTGAGGTTGGTCCAAAAGAGGTGATAAAGGAGAAAATTTCAGAATCAAATTTCGAAGGAAACAATTGGAGACTTGAAACTCAAAAGGAGAAATGGAGGGGAAAATGGAGAGAATATTTTTCTTCAGTTCGTACCTTGTGCTTTGCTTCATCCCATGCCTATAAATTTTCATCATCAATTGAGGAGTTCTTTGAAACCATAAACGACAGAGGTAAATTCATTTTCCTAGTCCAATTTTCTGCCCATGAGATTTTCGAAGTGGGATGTGTTTACACAAACTACTTACTTTGGAATTTTGATGATGATATATTTTCTTCCACTAACTTGGAATTCAGAATTGCTCTTTGTTTCCCAAATTTGTCCAAAATCATACACACATCTTTTCTCTTCTTTCCTACTATAAATCTTGCTAAAATTCAAATTGGGAATGGAGAACCTGATGAGATTACTTGTGGGAAACATTCTGAAAATATGAGCAGCAATAAACCTTCAAATAAAACCATCCTTTGTGAGAATTTTTATGAGTTTCAAAGTGCTGCAATGGGGTTTAAACATSTCCAATTCAAAACCTTAAAATTCTGGCCAAATGCTTGTGATGAAAGGTATGCTAAATTGGCCAAGGATGTGGGAGGTTGTGTCAACCTCAAAAGGGCTCTTACAATGNTTATGAATCGTGTATAATTGCAAACAATACAATTATAATGGATTAGAGGAAATATATTATAAACAATAAATGATAGAAAAATAAATACTCCCTCCGTTACGTATTACTTGAAACAATTGAACTAGGGGGATTTTCTAGGCAAAATTTGTTAATTGTAGATAAGGGTATATGATTAGAATAAAGTAAGAGAGAGAAAAGGAATAAAGTAATGAATGGGTATAAGATTAGGAAAAAGTAAGAGATAGAAAATGAATAAAATAATGAGTTGGTGTAAGATTAGGAAAAAATAAAAGAGAGAAAAGTAATGAAAAAGTGAATAAAGTAGAGAAAAAGTTACTAAAAATGGAAAAAGAGGAAATTTTTTCAAGTAATATGTAACAACCATTTATGGAAACTGTTTCAAGTAATACGTAACGGAGGGAGTAAATTCTATAACGGAAGTTGGGCAGTTGGTTGTGTAAACATACAATAACCTATGTTTGGATAACAAGAAATGGGAGGAAAAGAAGGGGAGAGAAAGGGAAGGGGACAATTTCCCTTGTTTGGATAAAGATTTGAAGGAGGGATCCATTTTCCCTCCCTTTTTAATAAGCTTGATCCCTCCAAATTTGGAGGGATTTAGACGAAAAATGGACCACACTTTTCCCCTTCTTTTCTCTTCCCTTCCCTTCCTCATTTCTACCTCCCCTCATTTTCTCTCATCCATTGTTATCCAAACATAACCTAAGTGATTATATTATGTAGTCATGATCTTCCTCCTTCATCCCTACAATCAAAAGCAGCATTCTTCCTTTGCTTCATATTTTTCATAACTCCTTTTATTCAAGTAATTTTTTATCTCCGATCCCACTACCTAGATTGAGCTCTCCATGGTCTTATCATGAGGTCTCCATCTCACWTTTCTAAACCTACCCAAACAATTTTCTCATAGTCTGTTTTTGTGAATGATAGAATGAGAAATCTGTCTTGTCCCTTTTTTGACTTGATACAAGATATATATACAACTAATTAGGGTTAAGCTAAGGCTATAAGAGTAATTATGCCTAATTACAAAGCTTTCTAAAATTATTTACATAATTATATTACACATTAATACATAGTCTAACACACCCYCGCAGTCTTAGCGATAGGTGTACAAATGCTGAGAYTGTCACGAAAATCATCAAAYAGAACACGTGGGAGCCCTTTCGTAAATATATCTGCAATCTGATAGCGGGAGGGAACATGTAAGACACGAACCTCCCCACGCTAAACCTTTTCACAGAAAAAATGAATGTCCATCTCAATGTGCTTAATTAGTGCGGATATATCGCACTAACATTATCACAATACACTAGTATTGCCTTAGAGATAGC
>SNQN01000145.1:139860-167875 GCA_008642245.1 Bassia scoparia
GCAGTCGCTCATCAGAGAAACATACACAATCGCAAATCTAAGAAACAACAATTGTAAATAGACTAGGAATCCAACACCAATTCTTTAGTATAAATGAACTAAAGACACTAACCAACCTTGGAACAAGTTTTTTGTTTTCCAAAAAGGGGAGAATGACTGGATAGGGATTAGATCATTATTATAGCTTTATTTTATTATTATTGTCGAATAATTTGTTAATAATATTATTAGGTTGTTAGGAATAGTTAGGATATTATTTGTTAGATTATTCCATAGGATAAATTAGTTTGGATATTTTCTGGATAAGCAATTTATATCGTCTATTCTAAATATATTCACTATAGGTATAACGAATTAATTATACGTATTCATTATTAAGTTTTCTTAATGATAGAAGATGTATTTAAGATATAATTATATAAAGGCATACATAAATGTAAATTGGAGTATGACATTTCCTATAGGATATAGGACTTTAAAAATCTCTCTTTCCTCAATCTTATATAACACATTAGGGTAGTTTATTTAGAAATGTTCATCTTATTAATAATGATTGTCTAGTTACAAAATAATAGGTGTCGCGTAAGCTATATTTAGCTATCAATGAAACACGTATAACTCAAGCCTTTCACTTATAATTTTGGTCAAAATATATTATATTACTCTTTCTAAATTTGACAAAAAAAAAAGGCACGAAAGGCAACACCTTTGTTATGAAGTTGATTTTCTTGTAGTAAAGTCTCAGCGGAATTCACTAGGTTAGCACATTGATCAGGCATTTGTGCGTCTGTATATGGAGCGGTTCCAGCTATCGCTGTATAGTATACACGATTCCATATTCAATATATATGCTGTGTGTTTCTATTTGGGTCGATCTTAACTATTTCCCCTTGAGCAGAGAGATCTTAAAATGTTGCATAGCTCAACTCCTTAGATGATATATCTCTATCAGGCCTTCAATATGTAGGAAATAATCATCAATTCGATCTGCACCTCTTAAATAAGGCAGTAGGAGAGGAAAATGTCGTTATGAGTATTTCAGGTATGCCAAGATCAGGGGATTTGTTTGAATAGAGACAAACTCTGGCATAATAATTAATATCTATATCACTTCCAGTTCTATATCTTGGAACAATATCTCGAATTTGAGCAGCTCGCACCTTAGCGAAACACTTATAAATTAGTCGGAATTAACAATGGAACTGATTTGTTAGAGCACTATTTCGCTACTCTATACCACCACTTAATTGCACAAAATAATCAACCATCCCTTTTGAGAAATATGAAGAGCCAAGTCGATCAAAGAGTCCCTTGAATGAGAATTCTGAACTGAAACAAAAACCCTTCGCATGTGCTTTTGCGGTTTGGACTGAACTTTGACTCTTCATCTTCCATGCATGAATTTGTACTTTCTGATCTTGGTGCTGAGTAGATATAATATCATATTAATACGTACTTTTGATCGAACGTAGCGTATCAAAAATTAAATACATGAAATAATTAGAAGTAGCCAGCGTTGATAGTTTTTAAATAGGCCGAAAAATAGCACACATTCGTTTTTCTTTATATGTCACCCTGAAAAGAGCTTTTTCTGGACTAATGATTGGACCAATTCTAGACTATTGTGGGACCAAAACTGAAAAATTGCAACAACAACCTGATTGATGCAGCAATTTGGACTCGAGACTTTAATTAAAGTAAAATACTTAAAATATAGCTTGGACCTCACCGTATACTATGTCTAACATAGTGGTCATTATTATGTAACTGAGTATCACAAAGAGTATCGTCACAATAGAAGATCAAAAGTATTAGGACATGATAATTTCAGAACTTGGATCTATTGATTATTTCGCGAGAAAACAAGCAAAAATCTGTATTGGAGCATTAAAATTGAGCAAAAAGAACACGCATTAATGAAAGTTAGTACACAATGCACCAGCACATCGAACACTAGAGATCAGTAAAAACTACAACTAGCGTAAACTATGTAATTATATTATAGTACCTTTGATGCAATGTCACTGTCAAAAGAAATAATCAAAACACAACATGATACGTTGTTAGTTCACATTTGCAGGTCCTGCTACATAGAAAAACTAAAAATTTTATATTGTAGAGCAGATTTCCAAAATGTCTAAGAAGAAACAGATTTATGTGTATATTGTAAATATATCTATATTTACTTTAGCAAATAAAGAACCACAAAAGATTTTTTTTTGAAAGTAAAAAATAGATTATAATAATTATGATTTATACATTAATTAATCAAAAAATAAACAATCTCAGGCACCTATATTATTTAGAGCACAAATTCGCTGAAATCTATTGTTTCAATAATAGAGTTTGGTCAGTTAATAACACATGCCTATAGCATTAAGAGACACTATAGACAATTACCTATATGCACACAACATAGAGTAACAACATGATCTAAAAAAGATTATCTTATAGTACAAAGATATTAACCCATTATTAGAAACCCATTCCAATAAGTCCAAGTACTTTGGTTTTCCTTATATTTTTTGTGCAATATTCATATAGATGTTAAGAATATTGAATTTAACTATAGCATAAATATTATTTTAATAACAATAATAATATAACAGATAAATATTTCCATTTAATAATTAATAAAGTAGTATATCACATTTAAGTTAATAATAGTCGAAGAGCGGATGAGAAGGTAGAAAACGTCTGGCGAGGGAAAATATGAAGGGCCGTTATTAATCTATATAATCCAGTTTCTTGAGTATGAAATGAATAACTTTTATGGCCCATTTAGTATATGTTTTATTACGATTAGATATGGGATCAAGTACAATGGCTGTCTGAACCATTGTGACATCATTAGGGTTTGAATATAAAGAGTTCAGCATAAAAATAAGAAAAGATCTGAAGGCAAATAAAACAAAAGCATGATATCAGAATCCACTATATATGCACTAATTAGTACTATGCTATTAGCTATTCTAGTATTCCTCCGTGATACACTTAGAAATACCACATATACAAATTGCTTAGTTGATTTATTCGGTACAATATGTATTATACCTTAAATAGACTGACTTCATCCACCCGAAGAGGAGCCGCTAATAAGTTGGGGGCCCGTGCCAATAATTTATCATGACTTCACGATGCGTTTAAAAATAAAGGAAATTTTTTAAAATAATGGAGCGTTTAGATATACCTCTGTTTATAATATTTTATAAAAACAATGTATGGGTTGATTAACACGGAAAAATCATTTTCCTTTTTCCTTAAGCCAGAACTATCAAACCCACTGATGATCCTACTACCTGCAGATCAATAATAACATTTTTGTAGATATTTGCATCACACGCATATAATGATCTTAAAATAAAAGCACTTTCTGTAAAATACATATACATATGGTGCCCCCCTAACAGTACTGATATACAACTTTGCCGTCCCACATTGCCTGTGCATATCTCACGCATGGATTTCAAGACAAATCGTTACACATGTAATGCAACATAGCTGAGCGAGAAGAGATACGGAATCGCAAAGCAACTCTGAACATTACAAAAAGTTATTTGCTTTAACCCAAGATCATTCAAAGGGGTCTAATGTGTCAAATCTCATAAAAAAAAGTCACACACTTCCAATTCAACTACACTATTGAGCTCATTCTATTACTTCTTTACTTTATAAATTTATATCCTCGATGACTTCAACAATGGTGAAATTACATAACTGATTAAATTAGAGCATTTATACTATAATAAATATTCTTTCACGCTATTATACAAATATCCTCAAATAACATATATTATCAGAAATCAATGTGGAATGTAAGAGAATCTTTTATTGTTACTTTTCCATAAAACTCCAAACAATAATCGTTAATTAAGAGTAAATTTAACTTTGATTTATATTAAAAACAGCAAACACATTAAATCTACATCGTATGACAGTTTCCAAAAACGATACTCTCGAAAACAGATCCGTCTAACCACATCATTTAGTATGGCAAAGAAGTGTCGGCTCATAAATTATACGAAAAAGATATTATTTAATTGATGTCAATCACATATCCTGCTGTGATGTGTCCTTGAACACCATTTTCCCTTTTGACAAGCCTGATGAGAAAAAGATTACTGCAATTTAACTAGGAAAAAATGTCTATGATATACCTATTATTTATTTAATTATAATAAGGAGTCTAAAAGTATAATTATAATATAATCATGATGCAGATTAATTATTAGTTCATTTTCTCTTTGAAGTCAATGAAGAGTAAAAGAACGCTATTAATTCCACTAGATTATAACTACAATTTAATTTAATGGTGTTAATTATTCTGATTTCTATTATAAATAGATCCCTTATCGACTTGAATGATGAAAGTTATATATAGCCTTCTCTTCTTCGTTTCCATGCGCATTCTTATAAAATAACCTAATTTGTCAATAAATAATGTTGATAGATTTGAGTTTAGTATGTCGATAAAATTGTATTGTATGCCATTTTTTTTTACGATAGAAAATATGTGATTAGTAATACAACTTAGGAGCATAGGATCTCGAGATAATAGTGATCAGACGTCTACTTTAACATAGAATTTGCCTTAATAAAGTAACACTCTTTTTAGTTAAGGGTTTATAAGTCTTATATCAGGACAATATAGTTTTATACGATATCGATTATAGAGAATGTAAACTTTTAACATATTAATGATTAAAAGGCGCCTATAGGTTATATCGAGTATAATATATATATCTAGCAAAAGAGCCTAAAGTAATGTATTTTTAGGCATGCTCAGCATAAAAATATATTATTATCAAATAATAAACAATTTTTATTAATCCAAGTAAGAACAAGGTATTGTTAACATCGTATTTTCTAAAAAGAAAGAGGAAAATATGAGAAATCACTAGATGACATATACTGTATATATGTATATTACGTATCTCTCTTTTAACCCTCTCACATAACACACACCGACAGAGAAGGTCCACTCATTATACAAAGATAGTACATGAGGTCACACAAGCAGCGCTAGCTCCACCAGTGTGTGAGTATGATTGAAACTATTAGAACAGTCACACCCTGTATACCGACAATAGAGAGTAAGAAAGTAATATGACTGAGAGGAACCTGGATGATGTACATTATCGAGGAGAGAGTGCTAAACTCTCTTCTCACTAGCACTCACAAGGGCAATATCATCTATCTATAATTGTATGTAAAAGTATAGAGACACAAGGTTCGACACAAGTAGCAACATGTCAGAATATGATTCTCTAACACTGCCAATCACGAGCTACAGTCCTCAGAAAGTAAATATATATATCGAGTCATTAAAAGCTCATAACTGAGACTATAGAAGGTCCACAGTTAGAATTGGTCACGAAGGAGCACAACAACCAATAAACAATTTTACAAATTGTTACAACTTTATTACGAGAGACATATGAATTTTTAAAGCATGCTGTTACTCAGAGACACTTATCTTATTTGTTCAGAGTACGTTCTTAGGCTGTTTTAATCAGTAGCATCAAGCCATAATAAAATTGCTGAAGATGAATGGGCAAAAATTCTGCTCCTTATTTTCAGACGCATGTTGAGAATAGCTCGCTAGGGGGACCAAGCGAGTCATCGAGTAACACACACATTCATACCGCAAATATATCAACCTAATGCTTGTATCCTGTTATCTCTTCAGCTGCTATTAACCACACCACACTTAAGGTATCGAGACATAAGGTATATGAATAAAAACTATTAGGTCTAAGTGAACCTCGACGACAAACATATAATCATCGTTGCAATAGTATAAATATCAAAATGAGAGATATGTATATCTTGGTGAAAGCCATTCACGAATTGCAACTCATGAGCTAAGCAATTGCAACTTACGACAAAATAGATGAGAATATCACAAACATTTATCATAGATCTTCCGCTGCAGTGACTTATCACCATTAACGATAGCTCATTAAGTCTCTATTTACCATCCACCACATGGAATCCGACGCAGATATATAATATCTATCTTTGATATATATTCAATTAAATTGGCTACACATCCTGATCGCTTTCCATTCTAATAGTTTGTCAAATCTCATCTTTCATCGCCTGGTATCTTCATAGGTTGGTTTCCATTAAAATTACAACTATTGAATATTATTAATAATTGAATCGAATCAAATAAGACTCATAACTAACTAACGTTGGTGTGATGTGTCGCACTTAGGGTGAGGTGTCCTGACACTCGCACGCTCTACTTCGGCTACTTGTGTTTTCCTAGGGTATACTGTCGTCCTGGGTCTCTAAACGCGCAAACTACTTACTTTGTCTAAGTCTGGTGCTGAAGCAAGAGTCCATGGTTTGCTAATTAATGTGTCTCTGAAAGGTTCTTTTGTGGCTTGTCGCACTTGTTGGCCTTGAGCTCCATTGTTTTAAACCTTTTATTTTCTGTCCAGATACATTGTAACATATGGGGATATTTCAAGGGTTTTGGGGCTTTTCAATTTTCCTATATTTTCTGAAATTTCTTGTAATTAATTATTAATTATTTTAGGGTTGTATTTTCTAGCTATATAAATCCCTACATATGAGAATGAAACAAATCCAGCTTTGATGATTAAAACTTGTGCATGTGTGCATGTGTCCTATTGGACGTGTCTTTTCCCCCATGCTATTACACTAGGGAAAACTAGCTAGTGTATGGTGATCTCGAGAACCAACGAATACTTGTGCGTTGAGTGTTCTTGGCCCTAGTTTGTTAATCTATCCTTTAAAATTTTCTGTCCAAATAATCAAAATCCTAAATTTCAGATTGCAATCCCCTAGAGCCTCTACGAGATTGCAACATAAAGTTCAACTAATTTTTTGCTTTATTTGGGTTATGATCCTTGTCTATGTTTAGTTGAATTTGCAAATTTTTCATTTTAGGTACAAAATAATAATCTCTATTATATAAGAGAGGGTGTAGTGGTATCCACAAGATAATATAGAATTATACCCCTCCTCCCTTATAAATATATACTCCCTCCGTTTCACGAAATTCCTACCACTTCCCTCATATTGATGTTCTATAAAGTCACTCCCACTTTATTCTATATTTCTAAAGCTTATATTATTTTTCATTTTTTCCTAATTGTGGTGGTCTACCACGTGGAACTCATCATACCTCTTGCAATACACTCATATGTATTAAACAATACAATTTTATTTGTTTCTTTCTCCAATTTAAATCTACTTTAACCCCACTTTCTAATTACATTAGTTTCCATATTTTAGATCCAAATAGTGTATGCAACATTTTTCAAGGAACGGAGAGAGTATAAGCCAAGGGAGGAGCAATAGTGTACCCCTTGAAATATACATTTTTACTCCTAGAAAAGCGTAACTTACATTACTTAATTATACTCCTTCCTAATTCAAAAAATCCATATTAAGGAAAGTTCAAATAATGTATAATTGAGAAAGAAAATGTACACATTGAAAAAGAAACTTGATTATTAAAAACTGTGAAGTCGATACTCATATAATATACTCCGTCTTTTCCCTTTTGTTTGTCCTATTTTTCGAAATGAAATTCATAAATGTTTTTCATGTTTGGAATTTTTTCTATTTTTAACTTCAACTTTATCCACCTTTTCCATAGTAAATTGAACCATATTTATTATTTTTCTTCCATCATATTTTACCACTATTTATATTACTTCATAAAATTCACTTTCCAACACACATTTATTACATTTTCTCATTCTACTAAATAAAAAGGTCAATAACTGGCTTTTCAAGGAAGAATATTGTTAAATTTACACATTCTATTGGTTGAAGATTCATTTTTCTTAATTCTCCCCCTGATTTCAAACAAGACAAACACAAGGAAACGAAGGGAGTACTTCTTAGTAGATTCGATCATATTAATTTGAATTTAAAGAAGAATAAAGATTGAAAGATTAACTTAAAATTATGAAAAAATATTTGATTAAATTCAAAAAGAACCATTACAAATTTATATTTATATCTAATTGCCCATCATAAATTCTAAACCCTTAAAATAATTTCTTTTGTTTTTCTATTTTGTATTGTCATGTACACTACTCCGTATAATAATTCATTAAATTTTATTTATGATAATGATCGATAAATTACACTATTTTATAATTATATTAAGATAAATTTAAAATTTATTGTGTAAATAATTCATGCACGCATCGYGTGCACAGAAAGCTAGTCTATTATATAAATCATGGGGGSATTCATGGTGTCCCCCCTATTAAAATACAATTCTCTTATTAATAAAGAGTTATATGTTCAACCTTTTCCAATCGTTTTCTTATCGATAACTAAATCATTTCCCGTGCGATGCACAATTTTATTAAATTAATTTGTAAACTTGTTTGTAACCAAAATTTGTTTATATTCATGATAGATATATAATATCTCTAAAAAAATTGATTGAATAATACAAAAATGTTGTAATTCATCATATGATTTGTTAATAATTTATACACAACGAAAAAAAAAATTCTTGTATAAATTTTTTGTTTATCTGTCAAAAAAATGTAATTTATGTGCAATAGTTGAAGAATAATAATTGTATAAATTTCTATTCTCAAAGAAGTTTAAATAAGAAGGAGAAATTAGAAGATTTAGTAGCAATAGTTAAGATCCAATGAGAAGAACCCTTAAAATGAGAAGTGTGAGAAACAATCTTGGTCGTTGATTTTTGAGATGAACGGTCAAGATGTGCATAAGTTTAATAGTAAATGTGCAAATTTTTATACATAAATGTGCATATTTTTTTGATTTTTGCACATTCACAGAAAAATTCGTGCATATTTACTTTTTTCATGAAATAAATCTTGACCTTCGAGTCAAAATCTAATGATCAAGATTGGTCCTCACACTTCTCATTTTTAGGGTTCTTCTCAATTGATCCTAATATATATATATATATATATATATATATATAGGATCATGTGAAAACACAAATCTTAGGTGAAAAATAAAAACTTTTAATCTTGACCGTAGGATTTGGAAATGGACGATCACGATTTAATCTATGTATATACTTGTATTTCAATTTGGGSTACATTGAATATTTAAAGGGGTACACGTGTACTGTTCATCAATAGTAGCTGAAAGTCTTGTGTACCCCTTTACTGCTTGTATGTACCTCTTAAAATGTAAAWTGTATCTACTTATTTTGGTTTTCACATTTTCATATAACATGTGGTTTTCACTGGATCCTGTTTTTAATTGGTAAACAKTTGGACATAACTACACCAATTTACAAAGATAGTTTTATCAGTCGGTTTATAAATGCAATCATTAGAGTTGGCATGAAAATTTAGGAGGGAAAATTTAGAAGGTGTTGAATGCTTTAGTATTAGTATATAGATTATGTATAGCAAAGAAGGTGTTGAGTCCCTTAGGTTTTGAATGATGACAAACATAAACACTTAACAGGAAACCGGACATTTTATGTGTGAATATAGCTGATGAGGAACCAGTTGTAATTATAACACTATTTCCTTAGACAAGTTATTACTCATATGTGTTATCCATTGAACTAACTTGTCTATATGCAGGGAATAATTGGATGTGTAAAGTTCCATGTATTGGTGGRAAACCTGTGTGAGCTGTTCCCTCGACTGTTATGCTGGAAAACAATCTCATACTCTTTATTGTGTATTAACCATGTTACATGCGCAGTAATTGAATTGATTCCAAGACTTGGAACATGGAAGCTTTCGGAAGACGTTCGAAGAAAGAAGCACTGCTCATTATTAAAGTTATTCAAGGAAGCCTCAAGTCTTTAAGATTACATGAAGAAAAGAAGTTTTAGATTTTAACGCTTATCTAGGTGTTTCATGTAATGTCCTCCGTAGTATGACTTGTATGTTGGGTAATATAAGTACTTATAAGTGTATTGAGTTATGTTGTGAATTCTGGTACGCAGTTTGGAACAGAATTCATAACATACTCAAAGCAGGGAACCAGGTTGAGGAAATACTTCCTCTGTTCCAGAAAGCTCGCTATACTTCTCTTTTATGGTATGTTTCACATTACTTACTACACACGCTACTTTTATTTCCTACATTAGTAAGTTTTTTTCCTATAAAATGACTTCAATACCCTTACTAAAATAATTAACCATATTTAATTATACCTAATAAACAATAATTAACTTAATCAAATCACTATATTTATTTACAATTTTTGTCATTTATAGCGCTAAAGTCTTGAGGTTTCTCACTTGTCCCATCTTTTTTTACCTTTCTCACTCGTACYACTCAATTATGAGTTATATGTATTATAAATAACCCTCACCCATTATATTTGTTAACAACTCCGTTAACTTGTCGGTAGCTAGTATATATTTTTTTAATTCTACGAATTGTTAACAACTCYGTTAACTTGTCGGTAGCYAGTATGTATTATAAAAAACTTTTTGCTTTCTTCTCTTGACTCCGTTAACTTGACGTACAAGTTAACGTCAAGTTAACAGTGTTAACAAATATAGTGGGTGATTGGTTATTAAATAAACAACTCATAATTGAGGGGTACGAGTGAGAAAGGGAAAATAAATGAGGCACTAGTGAGAAACTGCAAGACTTSAGGAATATAAATGAGAAGAACCCATTTATTTATTAATCAAATCAATTTACCACCACTCCTATCACAATCAACCACCTCCACTAGCATGATCAACCACCAACACTAGCCATGATCAACAACCACCACCAGCCACGGTCAACAACCACCACCAACCACGATGACAAAAACCATCAGTTAACAAGAAGTATCCAACAAAGTGGATCACCACAAGCTATGGCCGGCAATCGACCCACCACCAACCGGCGACGTAGAATCCATTTATTTATTTGCAACCCACGAACAACCTGCAAACTACCWGCCGAATTCGATCCACCAACAACTCGCAACCCACGAACAATCGATCAACCAAAAACCCGCAACCCTCCAGCCAAATTCGATGGTTCGAATTGAAAAATGAAATTCGAAGTGAAATTCGAATTCGCACAAGACTACGATATCTGGTGGTGCGACCAACGAGCCACGATCTATGTGGTTGTGTGAGATTTGGTGGTGTGTGATGGTTTGGCTAGTTGTTTTTTGGTGGTGGATCAAGATGCTCGAAAGGTCTTCGATGGGTATTGGCGGTGTAGGCATGATGAGTGTTGGGTGGTGTTCCTCAGTGTTTGGTGATGGCCTGCATTGGTGGGTGGTGGTCTATAATTGTGGGTGGTAGTTTTTTTCTTAATTAATCATGTCACTAATATCACTTAATTACCTCACCCTACTCAAATTCCTCCTAGGAGTCTGTGTCCACCCCATTTGTAGCGGGCTTTGTGAAACGAAATACGAGCATTATTRTTTGARTGTATGCACATAGATCGTTAAATAAAAATATAGAGAAAATTGTTATTAAAACATYATTGTCATTTTAAGTAAAAGTTGTTATTAAAATGTTTATTGAGGAAGTATATTAAATTCAAACCCAAAAATATTCATTTGATATATTTTGACTCCAATTCAAAATCATAATTTTGCCAATCTTTAACATTATTTTTGAGCTGGGGGAAGGGCGGTTGAATTCAGTGTTATCCATAGGTTAGCCAACAACCAATCACAAATTCACAATACATCAACAAGTTTAAAGTTAGCAAACAACCAATCACAAAAGCCTAAAGCTTATTAGACTCAAAAACTACACCTTTGAATTCTACTCCCTCTGTATCGTAATTCTCGCAACTCTTGCTATTATTTATGAGAGACAAAATATTCAAGTGTTGCGAAAATTACGATACAGAAGGAGTACATCCCTTACGAAGAGCATGATGCATTTTAAATGCTAGGAAAGTGTTCATGTCAAGGGGCCAGGTCCTAAATAGTAATGAACTTACACTATTTAATAAATGTGTTGTGGAGTAATTTGAGTTGTGTCTTGATTTATCAAGTCGTTAGTTCGTTATACGGAGTTAAATTTGATTTGCGGCTTCAAGATCATTTTTGGCAGGAAGGATATATTAATATGAGGTTGTTTGGCAGCTTTTAGAAAGATATACCTGACATATATCTTTGACTTTATAATATATATATATATATATATATATATTGTTTTGGGATTTCTTGTTCGGCAATCCTCATATGTTATCTTATACTCCGTATATCTTTTGTACTCCCTATAAATAGGTGGTTAAGGATTAATTATTTATTTAATCGATTAGAAGCTTAAACCACTTTTTAAGGAAAACACATTGAGATTATTAGAGAGTGAATTCTTGGAAAAATTATCAATTTCTCAATTGTATTCCATTTGAATMTYCATAGTAAACATATTCGTACCGGCCAGGATCGGAGGACGTAGCTATCACATTGATAGTAAACCTCGTTAAATCTTTGTGTGTTATTTGTGTTATCTTATTTGTTTGTTTTTTGTAGTTTGTTAATTTTCGACGCTTCCGTCACAACATGTGTTGCATTGTCGACTCGCACTTAAGAAGACATTTCTCACAAATTCACAATTTGAAGAGCTGCTGCTTATTTTCACACCAAAACACAATAGTATGGAGGAACAAACTACAAAATGAACCAAGAATGGTTTAGTAGTCCCATAATACAACACGGATAATTTTTCTTGCCAACTAAAAAATAGACAAGTATTTTACTTACAATATTCTGAGACTAATGTAGTTCCAATCAATAGATCACCTCCACTGGTTCAAAGCCTCTACCAATGGAAGCGATCACAGCATCAATTACAAGTTGTGTTTTCCTGGAAAGAGTAGGCCACTTCTTCTCGGGTGCTAGCTTTTGTTGTTTTATGCCGTCAACCAAAGCTGAAAACTCTTTTATCATAAGAACTTCCTGGGGAACATCCGTCTTCACAATGTGCTCGCTTGGTTTTCTGTTCCATTCCAAGTCCATGTCAGTGAACCATGCTTCAGAGATAGTAGAAAATGAGGCTTCTTCTTCTTTATACGGAATGATGAAATCATTAAGATGCAAGGTGCCTTTGGTGCCAATAGCTGTTATATTCATGGTTAGATTTGAGAGAAAAGAACAGTGGAAGGTAGCTACTTTGCCATCTTCCCAATGCAGCGAAGCATCACAGGATATTAGTACTCCAGCATCATTTTTAGTTGGATTATGTAGCGCGGCTACAAACTTGGGAAGTTCATAATTTGCAGCCCACAGACATGCTCTGATGCAGTACCAACCAGCATCACCCAGGGCACCAAGTCCGTCAAGATCGGGTTTCACTCTGATGTCATTTTGAAGAAAGTCATCATCAACTGCAAAGGTGAAGGCTGTTTGTACCTGTAATGAATGGAGTTATATTGAGAATGGTGCTACTACAAAACCAGAAGTTAAGAGAGTATTAAACATGCATTGCAAAATTTTTGGAATGCAACCCAAAAGATGGAAGGGAAAGAAAGAAATTAGAAGGCAAAAATTTAGCAAGCAATAGTGTTCATACTCAAAAATTAATCCCACAATTGTTCCATAATTGTTCCATGCATGTTCATACTCAAAAATTAATGTTCATAATTGTTCATACTCAAAAATTAATCCCACAAAACTAAATAGAAATAGCAGCTTCTTTAATACCGTTATGGCACACATAGAAGGCCGTGAATTCATCATTAATCTCAACACTAAGATTCACTCGGTTGTTCATTATTTTATATCCTACATTAATATTTCAATATTAGGTAAGAGATTGTATTATTCTTCTCTATAACTTGTTATGCTTTCGTTTATAAATAGTCTTATTCATCATTTTCGTTCGTCTCACAGTGTATACATTCCTTACATTTTACTATACGAATAAATCGCAAGTCTATTTGCTTTTTATTTGCCTTTTGTTTTAGGAATGCGTGTAACTTTTTATTTGCTTTTTTTTTATTTTGTTTTCTGGGAGATTCATTATTGATAATATTTGCATTCTCTAGGACATTGTGCATAAATATAATAGGAAGAATAGCCCCCATGATTGCATGACCAAGATTGATATCATGAAGGCTTATGACTCAGTCAATTGGAACTTATTAGAAAATTTGATGATTGCATTGAGCCTTTGARGTTCCCAGCTAAGTTCATTGCTTGAGCGATGGTGTATGTCAGATCTCCTTGCTTTTCTATAATTATAAATGGTAGATTGCATGGCTTCTTCCCTGGGAAGCAAGGTTTGAGGCAGGGTGATCCCATTTCACCTTTGCYTTTTGTGATATGCATGGAGTACCTATCAAGAAGGCCATAAAACGGCACTCCACTCTCCAGGTGTCAAAGGCTCAAGTTAAATCACTTAATCTGTGCAGATGATCTCTCTTATTGTTCTTCAGAGGGGATTAAAAGTTTGTGATGGCTATGTTAGGTTCAGAGCCTTAGCTACCTTTTCTTCTGCTTCAGGTACAGGCAAGACAAGACAGCAATTTACACCTGTAGTAATATGAAGGAGGATGTTGTAGCTGATATATGCAGGATCACAGGATTTTCTAGGGATCTTTTACCCTTCAAATATTTGGGGATTAATATCACTTACCGGAAGATGTTTGTGGCTGATTGGCATGATCTTGGGCTTCTTGGCTAATAAATTGTGGCCAGGCTCAAGACTTGGGGATCAACTGCTGTAAGATGCCAATTGGTGAATTCTGYCCTGTTAACCTGCATACCTATCGGGCTTTGATTTTTCTAATTCCAAAGAAGGTGTTGAATATTATTACCTCTATTTGTAGGACCTTTCTTTGGACTGGAACAAGTCACAAGTCTGGTGCTGCCCAGTGGCTTGGGATTTGGTTAGTAGACCTAAAGGTCAAGGTGCCTTGGGGGTCAAAGATTCTCATTTGTGGAATTTGGCTCTTTTAGCCAAGTATTGTTGGCATATTGCTACAAAAAGGGACTCACTGGATCAAATGGGTCCACCATTAGTATATCAAGGATAGTGATTGATGGGAGTATAAACTACCTCACGATGCTTGTTGGAGCTGGAAGGAAATATGTAGAGTTAAAATGATGGTTAAAGATGGTTTTAGTGGCTCTAGTTGGATTGCAAACCCTTCTAAGGCTTACAGTGTCTGCAGGATATTTATGGCTCAAGGGGTCTAGCCCTAAGTGTGGTCGGCTACATGGGTCTGGAACATGGTTTCTGTGCCTAAGCATGCTTTTATCACTTGGTTGGCTAGTATCACCTGGTTGGCTAGTTTGCTATTCAGGCTGAAGACTAAGGACAGATTATACAAGTTTGGAGTTGTTGATGATCAGCTCTGTCCTTTATGTGGTATGGAGAATGAGTCTATGAGTCATCTTTTCTTTTCCTGTAAGTATAGTAAAGCTTGCTGTTTAGATTGGCAGAAAAGACTGCATCTACAAGGGAAATGGCAAAGTCTGATGCATTATGGAAAGTGGGGAATGAAGCATATCCATGGATGTTACAGAAAGAAGGTGATTTAAGCTTGCATTAATGGCTTGATTTAAGTCATTTGGACTAGCAGCATCCATTAGCCGTACCTGAGCACCTGATTTGCAGACTTATTGCAGATATGAAGCTCAGAGCTACCTTGTTTATTCCAAAAAAGATAAGTAGAAATGATAGATGTTGGTTTGAAAATCTATAATTTTGTTCTGCTTGTTTTGAGTAAGGTGTTGTGGTTGATCGGGTCTTGTCCTGTACTCCTGTTCCTTCCTGTATGTAATTGGGTTTAGCCTCCGTATGTTGTATGGTTGTATCATTGTATATTTGTTGATTGGTGCTTAATAAAATTTCTTATTACCTTTTTCAAAAAAAATAAAATAATAATAAGTATAATATTTCAATATTAGGTATGACCGTATGAGATTGTATTCTCTTCCTATAACTCACCATGTTTTTGTTTATAGATGGCTTTCTTCAAAAATTTTATTCATGTGATCCACAGTGTATGCTGCATTATATTTTATTGTAACATAATTCTTGTGTGGTTTAAAGGGTGATATTTATTGTTTTAGGAATTATTCAAGGTGTAACTTTGTATTTGGTATTTTTTATTTTTTTCGTTAACTCTATATTAGTATTTTTGGTGCATCACAAATAGTAATGATATTATAGAATAAACAATAATGTTGAATAAAATTAGGGATATTTCCCCATATACCCCTGACTTTTAGCCTAATAACCCATATACCCCCGTGTTTTTAGAAACGCCTCATATACCCCTCACATTAGACAAAATAGCCCAAATACCCTTAATGAAGCCAAAAACCGTTAAATTTTTAACACCGTTAGTCTTTAGGCCAATTAACTCATAATAACCCCTAATTCATTCATTAAACATCTAAAACTAACAATTAAACTAAAATTATAACTAATTAAATCTTAATTACCTCCCCATTCACTTACCTCCTTCCTCTGACCCTCTCTTCTTCGTTCATTCGTTCTTCTTCTTCTTCCTTCTCTCTCAATCTTTCATTCAATAAAACACCCAAACTCTTSTTAATCATTCACTCTCACTCAAATTCAATTTCACTCTCACTCTTCTCAATCATTCAATTTCACTCAAACCAGCAATTTGAGCTTCAAAGACGCTTGCTGCATCTCAATTTCTTGTAAACGCCTTCATCGCATTGCTGATGAAAACTCGCTTTGGTCCTCTTTGCTTTCCTCCGATTTCCCTCTTCGCCCCACCGCCAATCCCTGCAAAAAACCCTTTACAAATTCGTTCCACTGATTACGGAGGGAGGAAGAGGTTGCCAAATCGAAAGCTGCTGCCGCCGAATTGTCTCATTTGCACAAAGTCAGGTATTTTTTTAATTTTTTTTTTWWWAAAAAATTTCAATGCTATTCGCATTATTCGGTTATTCAAACTTTGCTTAGTTTGAGATAATAGAGAATATCTTGGCAAGAAAATCCTCCCCTTAGTATAAACTTGGGGTAGTCTTTCTATTCTTATGATATTGTATCTCTAATGTGTTATTTAATTTCTACTAGGCAAGCTTCTGTAGCTTTAAATGAGTGGCAACCAGAGGTTGTGCGGGGAAGACAAAAACAAATAGTGGAGCAATGTGCTATTCCTGTTGATTCRCGCATCAATACACTTTTGATGGAAATCAAACTCTGTAAGCAGCATGTTGTAGTGCTTGAAAAGACTTCTGTAAGCATTGTTTAATTGGTCTAAAGACTAACGGTGTTAAAAACTTAACGATTTTGGCTTCATTAAGGGTATTTGGGCTATTTTGTCTAATGTGAGGGGTATATGAGGCGTTTCTAAAAACACGGGGGTATATGGRTTATTAGGCTAAAAGTCAGGGGTATATGGGGAAATATCCCATAAAATTATTTACTGGTTTGAGTTATGCATAGGATTTTCACAAAATTTTGGTCATTCTTATTCTATATATTGTATTCAGTTTAAGTCAAGGTTATGTATAGATTGTATCATTTTTATGGTGTATGAATGATTTAAGTGCCTAATCATAAATCATAATACGGAGTAATTGATTTTTTTTCAAAGCAACCTTAATAGTATTAAACTTTATAACAAATTAAAAGTAAATAAGTATACGGCTTATACGCCATGTCAATGCATGCTATTAATTAGAAAATAAACAATACCGATCCTATGAAAATTAAGACGATGCAAATATATGTTTGGTTACTTGATGGGCCTATATCTATATTTGTAACGAATATGGGGTTATCATTTCTAACCTTTTGACACGATTGTCTTATGATACCAATCACAAGAAAGGATAAAATGAGGAATGCTTCCACTAGTTACAAGCCCCCCCCCCCCTCTCTCTCTCTCTCTCTCTAGGTTCTCTCTCTAGAGAGTTTCTCTCTCCGTGGGATGGTGCGATTGTCTGCGATTACTCTTGGTAAGCCAGCTCCCTCATACTGTTGTTAGATCGTTGAATTTTGGCTCGATTGAGCATCAGAATGCTAGCGTAATCCAATAGCTCTGCAAAAATGCTAGCGTAATCCAATAGCTCTGCAAAAATCCACAAACCCTAATATTGAGTCTAATGATCATTCTAATGATAATGGGGAGGACGATCTTAGTAATGGGGATGATGATTGTAAGAAGGGGGAAATGAAGAGAAAACTGCTGAAAAACCCCACATAAACATAATTATGGAAGATATTGTGGAGGAACTTGAATTTTGGGAAACAGTTGTTGTGTGTTTTGTGATTGGTGCCAGGCCTCCGGCCAAAGTTATGGAGGGTTTCCTCCGAAGAATATGGGGGAAGATGGGTATCACTCTCATTTCTCCCATAGGTAAGGGGAATTATGTTGTGATGTTTGCTAAGAAGGGAGGGAAGGATAAGGCTATTACAGGTAATTTCAACTTTGACTATAAACCTCTCATTGTCAAAGCATGGTCACCAGATGTTAACATGCTTAGGATGACATTCAATTAGTGCCTATTTGGTGCAACTACCTAAATTGAATCATCCAACAGGGTAGTGTTCTGCCTAGTGATGAGAGGCAAGCACTTGAGCTGGAGTTTACTGATGAGGAAATTAAAGAAGGTTTTTGGAGCATTCCTARAGAAAAGGCACCTTGGCCAGATGGTTATGGAAGTCTTTTCTTCAAGACTGCTTGGGAGATAGTTGGTGGAGACATTTGCTCAACTGTTAGGAATTTCTTCGGAAGTGGGAAATGTCTTAAGGTTGTTGGTGCTACTTCAATTACTTTGGTTCCCAAATTGGCATGCACTACCAAAGTCACTGATCCTTGCTGTTTTGTACAAGGGCATCTCCAAGTTCCTGTGTGGCAACTGAAACTGGTTCTTCCTGGACTCATTTCTCAAACCATTTCTCAAACCAGGGTGCTTTTGTGGAAGGAAGAAGTATAATATCCTAATGTGCCAGGATATTGTTAGGCACTATGCAAAGAAGGAATGCTGCTAAGGGTTGCATGACCAAGATTGACCTCCAAAAGGCTTATGACACTATTGAATAGGAGTTTTTGGAACAATTGTTCCTAGCCTTAAACTTTCCTGCTTACTTTGTGTCCATTCTCATGACTTGTGTCAAAACAGCTTCATTTACTCTACTTATAAATGGCACAACACAAGGGCATTTTGGTTCGAATAGGGGTTTAAGACATATTTTGATCCTCTATCTCCCTTAATATTTGTGGTATGCATGGATAACTTGACTAGAGTTTTCACTTATGTGGGCAAAAAAAGGACTTTTAAATTACATCCCAGGTGTGCTTCTCTAAAGCTCATGGTCTTTAGCAAAGGCAATATTTAGAGTCTTAACATGTTAATTCAAGCTCAGCATAACTTTGAGAAAGTCTCGAGGCTTCAAGCTAACAAACTGAGCTATATCATGTGAACATGGATGGAAGGCAGTGGCGGACCTATGTTGGGCCATGGTGGGTCACGTGTACCACCAGTCGGCCCAAAAAATTTGGGCTTTTTTTTTTAATTTAAAACTCTTGTAAACTCAGTTTAAAACAAAGTGAGCACAAAATATTACACATGTTGCTTCCTAGATCAGTGGTCCAAAGTCTTTGCGAGTTTTCATGAAACCACGGTGGGTCGCGTGTTCGAATCCCAAATTTACGCTTTTTTTTGTTTTTTTTTTAACCATTTTTGAGTTTTTACACAATACAATTCAAATTCCCTCATTCCCATTTCCCAATTACACTTCCATTTTCATCTCAAACCCTAACTCAACCTCACTCTCTCCTGAGTCTCCTCCCCTCTGACATCCATTCCCAGATCTCACCACCGCGCCTCCGCCACTCGCCAGTCCGCCTGCTCCAGTGCTCCTCCGACATCTCCCTCCCCTCCTCTCTGCGCGACGCTGCTGGGCCGCTGGCTGCTCGCCTGTCACTCTCGAGTCTCGTCGTCTCTCACTCTCTCCTCTCTGGGCTGCGCCGCGTCTGCCATTGTATGCTCCTCCAAGGCTCCAAGTGAGTTTTTTAAATTTTAATTTCATATTATTGATTTATTGATATCTAATATCTTAATATGTTGTTAGATTGTTTCATTGTTTGTTAATTGTTGTGAATATTTCTGAAATTTCTGATTTAATTTTTTGATTTTTTTGATTAGATGTTAATATTTCTGAAATTTCTGATTTAATTGCTCATAGTTTGTTTCATTGTTTTTTTTTTTGTCTTTTATTTTTCTAAACTTGTGAATTTGTAAATTGAATTTGTTAGTAATTTGATGGTTGATTCTTCTGATTTTGTTTTTAATTGTTGTTAGTTTCATAGTTTGTTTAATTGTTTTTTTTCTGTTTTTTATTTTTCTAAACTTGTGAATTTGTAAATTGAATTTGTTAGTAATTTGATGGTTAAATGGTTTAATATAGATTTGATAATTTGGTTTGGTAAATTTATGAAAGTGACCCAGCCACTGATGGAAGGGATGTGCAGCACGTATGCAATGACTGGTTTCAAGCTTGGACCTGGCCATTTAGATATTTGGGAGCTCCTATTTGTAATAGGGCTCTCAAGACTGCTGATTGTGATCTTCTGATAGAGAAAATGATGTCTAAGATTAGATGTTGACAGAGTAGACATCTATCCTTTGCAAAAAGACTTCAACTGGTCAATTCTGTGCTTCTAAGCATTTGTACTTACTAGATGTAGATACTCATTTTGCCTATGGGTGTTATGACCAAGATCAATACCATATGTAGAAGATTTCTTTAGCATGGTTGTGTTGACAAAATTACTGCAGGGAAGGTTAAGTGGCAGGATGCCTGTAAAGCTTAGAAACATGGTGGTCTGGGGATTAGGGACATCAGGCTATGGAATATGCTAGTTGTTGGGAAATTGGTTTGGCAATTTACAGCCAAAAAGGACACCCTTTGGGTCAAGTGGGTCCATAATGCGTATATTAAGAACTCTACTTGGTGGGACTACAAGCCTTCTGTCCATGCTAGCTGGGTGTGTAAAGCTTTGTGCACAGTCAAAGAAACCATGAAAACCTGGAGTACTCTTGACTGGTGTGATCTAGCTTCTAAATACAGTATTAGTTTCTATCATTTGGTGCAGATATTCTATCCCTAAACATAGATTTTGCTGGTGGATTGCAAAGTTGCAACGGCTACCTGTTAGAGACAGGCTCTACCAACATGGAGTTACAAACACTAACCTTTGTGCCATATACAACTGGGCATACATACAGGGATCATCAGCATATTTTCTTTGTTGGGACTGGATTGGCTATAATGTGAATGCCAGATCCATGGATCAGCTTATATTTTGACTAAGAAGAGGAACTGGAATGCACAAAACCCAGAGACAAGTTACTATCATAGCAGCTGCTCCTGTGTTTACTACATTTGGTCTGCTAGGAATTATGTTGTATGGTTGTGACAGGTCCCTACTGTCTCACATATAGTTAAACAAGTTCAATTTGTTGTTAAACAAAGATGTTTGTTTCTAAGGAATTGTAAATGCTTCATCGCATATAAGGATTGGTTGAATATTCTGTAATGTTTTGATGGCAGCGTGTTGCCATTTAGTTCCAATGTCTTAGGGRAGAGATGCCTACCTAGTAGGGTTCTTGAACCTAACTCATTTAAGTTGTAAAATTTAATTTGGGTACAATAATATCTCTTTAATTTACAAAAAAAAAAAAAAAAGAAAGAAAAAAAAGAACTGAGGTTATTCGAAAGAAGTTGTACCCATCCCATTAAGGAAAAAATGAGGGAGAATCGTTTGATCAATTGAGTCGTAGGCCCAATGAAACACCAGTGAGAAGGCTCGAAGAGTGGCAAWGGGAGAGGAATGTGGGAGGCAGAGGAAGACCAAAGTAAACTTGGATGAGAGTGATTGAAACCGATATAAAGATTTTGGGACTTAATAGAAGTATGACTTCAAATAGAGAAGAATGGAAAGAGGACGACCAAAGTAAACTTGGATACAAACCGATTTATGTTGATGATCTATGACATTCTCCATATTGATTCATGTCTAGCCGACTCCAAATCATTTTGGGATTAAGGCTTTGTTGTTGTTGATTTCACTAATATTATTGAACCATGAARAATAAATACTTTATATTAATAAAAAGTATGAAAAATAAGTATAGTATTGTACTTTGTATTAAAAAAAAAGTATGATTACAATTGAAGTATTCATTATATTGTAATCATTGAAAAATAAATTCTTAAAAAGAGGAAAAAAGCGGGGAAAAAAAGAAAAGGAAATTGAAGATGGGCACCTAGCATGATTAATATAAGCCCATACATGGAATACCTAGTTGCATTCTTACGTGAATGGGCTACCCTCACATCCCCTCCCCTCCTCTTTCATAGCTTAATTCACCTCCCCTACTCTCCTTTTCTCCCCTATCCGAACAAAGGATGGAAAATAACACCTCCCCTCCCTTCTCTTCCCTTTCCTTCCTTTTCCCTCCCCTTCCCTTCTTGTAGCTTATCCAAACAAGCYATAAGGGAAAAAAAAGGAAATCCTATAAAGTCTAAAGAGCAACAACTCTACTATAAAGAGCAACATGACAAGATGAAAATCCACCCCAAACAGCCAAACAAGAAATCAATGAAAAGCATGGTAAATGATATTGTGGAATACTTCATAGGTTCTTGCAAAATCAATGAATAGCTTGGTAAATCAACTCTATCTCTCTGACGAAGAAAGGGAATTCACAGTTTACAATTTTACTTGCTCAAACGATTACCCAAATATACATTGATTTGCATTTTTAACATACCTCAGTGGTCAATTCAGAGTTTTCTTTTCTCATTTCCCAGTAAATGCAACAAACACAAATGGACAATTATAAACTAAAAGATGCAGAAAGTAGCCAAAAGGTTAGCGACAAAGATTCATATAGGCAACATTCAGCATAAAAAACAGTTAAGCGAAAAAGATAAGAAGTTAGTATGTGAAAAATGAGTACAGAATCCCGTAAAAATTAGATGCGGGGTATTAAAAACATTTGGTAAGGTAGTCTCACTTACGGGGCGTTTGGCAAGTGGAAATAGGAATTTGGGTAATATAGGATGGGAATGGGAATGAGAATTGAAATGTGGGAGTTGATAAAATTTTCCTAATCCCTTGTTTGGTATTGATTTCAAATGGAAAAAAAGGAAATAAAATGGGATGTAGAAATAGGTTTGAGAAAAAAAAAGGAAAAAGAAAAGAAAAATGAATTCCCTCCCAAATACCAACCCCCCCTAGGTAATAAAAATAAGGGAATAGACCCCAAATAATCCCATTCCCCTTCCCTCAAATAATCCCATTCTCCAAAAACAAACATGGGGATTTAGCAATTTGGGATTAAAATTCTCATTCCCACCAATATATTCCCACATACCAAACACCCCCTTAAGGTAAGTCTAATGAAAAGCTTGTGGTACTTCCTTATTGCATCAAGTACTCAATAAGACAATATAGATCGAAGTTTACAATTCATAGTGTAAGATTAATTTGCAGACATGGTTTCATTACAAATCTTCACCAAGGCCATGAAGGAACTAAACTGTAGGATACAGGTCTAAATAGGTGGAGGCTTTAAAGGACATAATTTTTCTATCGGATGATATTAAAACATTTTAGACCTTATGCACCAAAATATAATCATATATGTAAGGTATTTTGAACATTATGAACTTAGTGGTTGAAAAGTAATCCCAATGATATAGTTTTCAATAGATTGTTCACACTTTGTTCAGTAGAAAAACAACATGGAATCCAGCCAGTTTGTTCATGAAAAAATGCAAGACACAAAAATGTCTAGTGTGTCCAATGGCCCGAATGTGGTACATTGCTTCGCTCGTCTTGTCAATCAACCCACAAAAACTAATATGATCAAGCATTACAATCCTCTCGATACTAACAAGTAACAGTTTCCAACCAAAAAAACAACAATATCACAAGTCCTGACCAGTACAATGACAACATGAGCCACTTATCATCAAATCATCAATCAGTTAGACATCCAAGCAAGTAGCATTCATTCTTTTACTCTATACAACCAAAAGCCCCAAATATTGCTGTGTTTGTGAATAACCCATTTATTTCAAAATTCTGAAATTGGACTCATAGAATTTCCTCAAACCCATGACAATCCAAACACCCTTAAATAAATAAGAAGTTCAAACGACAGTAAAATTCTGCTTGAAACATGCATAATATTACAATTTAAAGACAAATGAATAAGAACAAAATCAAATAAAATAATCTAAAACTCACAGCTTTGAGTTGTCCAAAACGTTGAGAATCAGCGAAGAAATCAGACATAAGCTTAATCCTGGGATGATGCATCCACATAGTACCATCCATGAACTGAACTCCATTGGATTCGCACGCTTTCAGAATCAAGTCCAACTCAGCAACATTCAAAGCAGTTGGTTTCTCGAGCAGGATGTGCTTCTTCTTCTCGGCAGCGCGAACCGCCCATTGAAGGTGAAGACTTGTTGGTAAGGGAATAACAAACTGCATCGACTTGCAAGGGTCATCCAAAACGTCGTCGTATGAGCCGTAGATTTTGGTGGAGGAGTGGAAATTGTTGGCATTAGCGTAAGTTGGGCTTTTCGAGGGAGCGGCTGCCGATGGCGTGGGGGTGGAGTTGCGGGGAGGAGTTGATTTGCGCGTGAGACTTTCCGGGCGATGTCTGCGCACCCCAGGATGCCGAAGCGGATGATGCCGCTGCAGGATTCCGCCATTGTTGCAGGTTTCAGGTCTGTGGAAGAATGTGGAACATTCGATTTTCGATGACATGGACTCGGACTGAAAAAAATAGGGATACAAGTTTTTTTTTTTTCTATTATTTTTAAATAAAAAAAAAATACTTCTTGTTTTTTTTATGATGCAAACAAATGGGCCAACACATCTCCAAGCCTTTTTCTACAGTGTCTAATTAGCAATTAAACTGATATCATTAGAGATTGGAGAAAGGAGGGTAACAACACCACCGACCCCAACCAGCCATAGTCAAAACCACCACCCCAACCACAGCCGAAACTACCACCCCAACCAGTCCATGTCGAAACCACCACCCCGCCAGCCATGACCAACACCACCACTTTCTATGGCCGAAACCACCAGCCACGACTGAAATCGTTGTCGCACTATCTGGTGGCATCCCACGGCCAGCACCACCATCCCCTAACCATCATTCGGCGACCAAACACCATCGTCCCACTAGCCACCAGATCGCAAACTCAAACCAAATTTCCATTTACAAGACGACATCGTGCCACTCGTTGACGAACAAAAGATTCGTACAAGTCTTTGAACCCATTTGTTAAATTAWTTTACTTTATAAATCAAACTTACAAAAATCTTCAAAAATTCATGAAATTAATCAAACATAGGGTAATGTTGAGAAGAAAGAAAGTAGATAACAACTCATATCTCATTCTCAGTGTTGATTCCKGAAAAATAAGCCAAAAGTAAGAGAAAGCGGTGGTTGTGGACCTTGTGGCGATGGAGAGAGAACGGAGGTGGCGATAGGTGAGAAAGTGGTGGTGATGGAGAGAGGAGAGAGAAAGACAGGGTGATGGTGGTGGTGCCGTGGTGGTGGTGGTAGAGATAAGATTAAGAGGTGGGTGGTGAATGGTGATTATTATTGTTAATGTAAGAATTTTATATTTAGTTTAGATTAGATTAGATTAATTAGATATTATATCATGATAATGAATTATTTATGTTAGTAGTTGAGGGTAAAGTTGTAATTTTGTAGCACATTTTCTTTACCTAAAATAGAAAAGAATAGTTTGTTGCAAGCATTTAGAAATTTCCTAAAATGGAATTCGTTGCAAGAATTTGAAAACGGAGGAAGTATTAGATTTTACCCGTGCATTGCACAGTATAAAATAAGATGAGGTGACAATGTAACTTTAAATAGGTTAAAAGTCTAAATATATAATTCGTATTTAATCTAATATAGTAGTTAAAATACGACACTTAGTGTCAAATATAAAAATGTATTCAAACATATTAAATAGGGATTTTTCCCCAAATACCCATGAGTTTTATCCTAATGACTCGTATACCCCGTGTTTTTAAAAACAACTCATATACCCTCCACTTCAGAGAAAATAGCCCAAATGCCCTTATTATGAATGAAAAAGTTAACAGCGTTAATCTTTCTTCCACTTAACCCCTAAATTAAGTCATTAACACCTATTAACTCTTTAATTATTCCAAAAAAAAAACATTCCTTCTCTCTACTGCCAATAACTCCCAATTCGTAAGCCAATACTTCAGAGGAAAAAAATCATTAACACCCAATTCGTAAGCCAATAACCCAACCAATACTCAACCTGCTGCAACCATCGATCTCCTCTCAACAAATCAACCTCAACTTAGAATCAACTCAAGCATCTTCAACAAGCCCAAATTGAATTAGGTGATGGATAGTTGGCAAGTTTTTTTTGGCAAACAAATTATTGACACCTAATTCTTGATAGTCAGCTAATTATTGAATTAGCCCAAATCGTCGCTCAAATTGAATTAGTCATCTTCAACAACCTGCCAATAATTAATGTCCCAACCATCCATTACAACTTACTCATCATTTCCTGAACTTGAATTCGTGCGTCTTGTGATGTCGAACTTAGGGTTGCAATCGRGGTTGACGATGAAGACGATGACTGTCGAAGTTTGATGGGTGGTGCCATTGTTGTTCATTAAATTYAAGGTAGAATACTTTTGATTGATGATGAGAATGAGATGAATTAATGAAGAAATAAAGAAAGAATGTGCAGTATTAGGCTGATGGGTGTTGATTTCGAGTTCGGGCTGATGTTGTGGTGGTTGGGCTGAGCATGGCAGTGGTAGGTACAATGAGTTGGATATGGTGCGTGGTGTTAATGAGGTGGGAAAATATGATTAAGTTGATTAAGGCTAATTAAGATGAACAAGTGGGTTGGGTTCTAGATGGCTACAAGGTGGTTGAGGGTGGTTGTGGTGGGCTGCGGGTGGTTCTAGGTAGTTGTGGTTGAGTTAGGAAGAAGGGGAGAGAGGAGGGATGAACATAAAGGTTTACTATGTAAGAGAGAGAATGAATTAATGTGTAATTAGTTGAATTAGGGGTTAATTATGTCAAATACTAACGGTGTTAGCTTTTCCGTCCATAGTAAGGGCATTTGRGCTATTTTTTCTGAAGTGGAGGGTATATAAGCTGTTTCTAAATACACGGGGGTATACGAGTCATTAGGCTAAAACTCAGGAGTATATGAGGAAAAATCCCTATTAAATATTTTGAGTAAAAAATGATAAGTATGTTTCATAATGACATGATAGTGACCACATCTATATCCCAACAACAAATAAACGAGTAAGGATATCACTGTTCATAATGAACAGTGAAATCCTTTTTCGGCCCATTCCACGTCATACACGTTACCATTTTGCCCTTACTTCCCAATACAATCTTTTGTTTGCCATCTTCCTCCATCATTTTGCTTTCTCCCTTGCTCGACATCTCACAAATGCTTCTCCTCTATTTTCATCTTTCATCCTTTTTTTTTCTGGCGATCAGTTTCCCCAGTCACTTTCCTTTTCACTTGGCTTCCATTTTTGGCAATTATACTGTCGTCGGTTGTTTTGGCCATGGTTTGTTCCACAACACAATGACCGCATGCAACCCATGGGGCTCGAAAAGGGGACTTTGAGCTCAGATCGATCTTTGGTGTGCTGAACTTGCGGTTCTGAGGTTAACGCCCATTGACGTGATGGGGCCGTGTTGCAAGAACTCAGATCTGTTATTTGATAGTTTTCTGAGCTTCGTGTGTGCATTGGTGGTGCGTGCGGTTCAGTGGCGGARCTCGGGTGGATGGTCGTGTAGAGCTGGATCGAGGATTGGATGGAAGATCAGCTTGTTGCTTTATAGGTGATTTGTTTACGTTTTTGTATTGGATCGAAGATTGATGCAGTTTTTGTGTTTAATTCGAATTCGAATTGATTTAAGTAGTTAGGATTGTTGGATTTTTTGTTTTTGTTTTGTTGCTTGACCGAATTGAGTTATAAGATTTGGATTTTACGGTTCGAATTTCAGTAGATTTAGGGTTTCAATTTTTGTGTGTTTCGAA
>SNQN01000145.1:182714-198247 GCA_008642245.1 Bassia scoparia
AGGTCTCTGTCTCTCTCTCATCTAATTTCTCTCTCTATTCCTCTGCTTTATCGATTACTGTTACATTGCTCAAGAATTGTGCAAATCAGGTTGATCAATCTAATCACCTACATCATGATGCTACCTTATTAAAAGCAAATTACAGCAATCAAACATTGGACAGATGAAACAGAACATATGAACATGTTCAGCAAACACATTGAAAAAAAAAAACAGCAACACAAGTCATAATCTGCAATATAGAATACAATGTATTAAAAAGATAAAAACCCACTTTTCCTAGGGTAGAATACAATGAAGCTCTCTAAACCGAATTTCCCGCCAAAACCAACTACTAATAACAACTCAACTAATTTGCTTAAATGTGCTAATTGAGCTTATATAAACTAAGTAACTGCATCATTCCTCCCCCCTTAAGAATTGGCTTGTCCTCAAGGCAGAGTTAAACCACAAATGAAGGAAATTTAAGCTCAAAAGCAGCAGCAGAAATCCAAGTAGYAKCAATTTCAGCTTGCCCCTCCCATTGAACCAAGTACTGCACTACTGCTTGATGCTTTTGCTGAACTGTTCTTGTAGCCAAGATAGCCACAGGTAGAATAGGAGTGGAGGCATCCTTGCCATGCAACCAAGCAGGAATGTGAGATGCAATTGGCAAAATGCCATGAAACCTTTTTAGCTGTGAAACATGAAAAACATTGTGGACTTTGCTTCCCTTAGGCAACTCCAATCTGTAAGCTACTTTTCCAATCACCTCAGACACCTGGAAAGGACCATAGAATTTAGGTGCAAGCTTTTGAGACTCCCTTGACTGCACTGAAAACTGCCTGTATGGTTGTAATTTCAACCAAACCCAATCACCTGTCAAAAAACTCCTTTCTGTCCTGTGCTTGTCAGCTTGTTGTTTCATTCTATTTTGTGCCCTTGTGAGAAAGAATTTGAGCTTGTTTATAAGCTGCTCCCTCCTTTGCATGCTCCTATCTACCTCATCCACCACAGACTCACCTGACAAATAAGGTAAATGTAGAGGTGGAGGTTGTCCATATACCACCTCATAAGGTGTTGTCTGAATTGCAGAATGGAAGTTGGTATTGTACCACCATTCTGCAAGAGGCAACCAAGCACTCCACCTTTTAGGTTCATCACCACACATACACCTAAGATAGGTTTCCAAGCATTTGTTGACCACTTCAGTTTGGCCATCRGTTTCAGGGTGATATGAGGAAGAAAGAAGGAATTCTGTACCATGAAGGCTGAATAAACCCTGCCAGAACTGACTAAGGAACAAGGAGTCCCTATCACTGACAATACTTCTAGGCCARCCATGAAGTTTGAAGACATTATCAAGGTAGACCTGAGCCACCTGTAAGGCTGTAAAAGGGTGAGCTAAAGGCATAAAATGGGCTGCCTTGCTCAGCCTATCCACCACCACAAATATCACTTCATAACTCCCAGATTTAGGAAGTCCAGTTATGAAATCCATGGAAATGTCCAGCCAAACACCTTCAGGAATAGGTAAAGGCTGCAACATTCCAGGTTTGGCTATTGATTCATGCTTTGCAACCTGACAGACCCGGCATTGTCTAACAAAGATTCTGACATCCTTGGTTAAACCCCTCCAAACAAAGAAAGACTTCACCCTTTTCTTGGTTCCATCCCTACCTGAATGCCCTCCTTCTGGACCAGAATGAAACCATTTGATTATATTGGCCCTYAGGTTCACATCTRGACCTACCACAACCTTGCCTTCCTTTCTCAACAAATTGCCCTGTAAGGTATACTTTCCCACACTGGATTGAGTCTTCAATTGTTGAAGTAAAGCCACCAAACCATCATCCAAAGCATAACTGGCTTTAATCAAGGTTTCAAGATTAGAAGAAACCACAGTTAATGTTAAACATAGCAATTCAGCCCCTTGAACCCTTGAGAGAGCATCAGCCACAATGTTTTCCTTGCCCTTCTTGTATACTACTTCATAATCAAACCCCATCAATTTTGACAACCAAAATTGTTGGAATGGTGTGGAAACTTTCTGCTGCAACAACCACTTCAAACTCTTCTGATCAGTTCTCACAATGAAGTGACCACCAATTAGATATTGTTCCCATTTTTGTGTAGCAAATACAATAGCCAATAGTTCTTTTTGATAAGCTGACAGTCTAATCCACCTAGGACCCAAGGATTTACTAATGAAAGCCAAGGGATGATTCTCCTGGAGTAGCACAGCCCCAATGCCATCTTTTGAAGCATCAGTTTCCACTTCAAATACCTTAGAAAAATCTGGAACTTTCAATACTGGTGCTGATGTCAAAGCTGCCTTGAGTGCTTGAAAGCTCCTTTGAGCTACTTCTGACCAATGGAATGCCCCTTTCTTGAGTAAGTCTGTTAAAGGCTTGCTGATTATTGAKAAATCCTTGATAAACTTCCTGTAATACCCAGCCAAGCCTAGGAATCCCCTGAGATCCTTAACTGTAGTAGGTACAGGCCAACTCTCCACTGCAACCACCTTTGAGGGATCAGTTTCTATTCCTTGAGCAGAAATCAAATGCCCTAGGTATTCCACCTTGTCTTGGACAAAGGYACACTTACTTAGCTTAGCAAACATCTTATTTTCCCTCATAAGTTCAAAAACTTGAGCCAAATGCCCCCAATGCTCAGCTACAGAACTGCTATACACCAATATATCATCAAAGAACACCAAAACACATTTCCTGAGCAGAGGCCTGAACACCTTGTGCATCCAATTYTGAAAAGAAGCTGGAGCATTAGACAACCCAAAGGGCATCACTAAGAACTCAAAATGCCCAAAATGAGTCTTAAAACCAGTTTTGAATACATCTTCCTTATCCACCCTCAATTGATGATAGCCAGACCTTAAATCCAGCTTAGTAAACACAACAGCCCCTGCTAATTCATCAATAAGTTCATCTATGATAGGAATAGGGAACTTATTTTTGATGGTTTTCTTATTGAGCTCCCTATAGTCCACACATAACCTCCATGATCCATCCTTTTTACCCACTAACACCACAGGAGAAGCAAATGGGCTGGAACTGTCCTGAATCACTCCCCTTTCCAACAAATCACCAACCAATTGTTCAATGATATCCCTTTGTTTYAAGGGATATCTGTAAGGTCTGATATTCACTGGTCCAGCTCCATCCTCCAAAGGAATCTTATGATCAAATATTCCCCTACTAGGTGGTAACTCCATTGGTTTTGCAAAAATGTCAGCATATTGTTGTTGAAGTTGATGTAACTCTGGCCAAGATTTGATAATACCACTTTCTTGCTGCTGAGAATTTTCATAGCTACCCTGCATAGAAATATTCCTGACCTGCATTAAACACAACTGAACAGCCTGCTCAAACAACTTAGCTGATGGTGCTCCTTCCACTACTTGAACCTTCTTTGGATGAATACCATTCAATGTAATAAGAATACCCTTGAATTGAAACTCCATAGATAACTTCTTGAAGTCCCAATTGATTGATCCAAGAGTAGTTAACCATTGTACTCCYAAAACCATATCACAGCCTCCCAAATTAATTAACAGAACATCAGTCACAAACCTATATCCTTGCATAACCCATTCAAATCCCTTACAAACATGCATGCAAGATAATGAGTTCCCATCTGCCACAGTAACAGATTGCAAAGGTATARAGTCYATCACACACCCCAACCTTTTTGCTAGAGACAWATCCAGGAAGTTATGAGTACTTCCAGAATCAATTAATATATGGAATTCCTTGTCATGAACTACTCCCTTCACCCTCATTGTGTGAAAATTTTGGTTGCCAGTGAGGGCATTTACTGACAAAAAGGGTTMTGCATCCTCCTCAAACTTCAGATCCTCCTCAATACTGTCTTCCTCTTCCTCAATGGCAGGTACTTCAACTGTGAAAAGCTGAGGTTCTTTGAATGGACATTTATGATTCCTATCATAGGGTTTATCACACAAGAAACATAGTCCCTTAGCAATCTTTTCCTGTCTGATATCCCAGGGAATATAGTTATTGGATTTAGGGTTTCTTTGAGGAAATCTTTGTGTTTGAAGCTGTGGTTGGGGTTTAATTTGTGGAGTTGGTAATAATGGGGGTTTGCTATTATTGCTTAATGCAGGAATGATAGCATTAGAGTATGGTACAAGTTGAGAAGATTTATGAGCATGAGATGATACAGCAAGAGGTTTTGGTTGAGTAGGAATAACATGAATCAAAGATTCTTCCTGCAACCTTGCAAATTCAATGGCAGCAGTAATAGAATTGGGTTTAAAGGCCTTAACAAATGGCTTAACTGCTGGTTTCAGACCCCCAATAAAGGATTCAAGCAAATAAGAATCAGGCAGAAAATGATCAAGTTGCATCATGATTGACCTCAAGTTTTCAAATGAATCAATGTATTCCTTAATGGACCCAATCTGCTGCAATCTATTAAACTTTTCCACCACATTGCTACTGCTATCATCTCTAAACCTAGCAATTAAATCAACCACAAAATCATTCCAGTCAAGAACTACTTGTCTCCTAACAGATAAGTAACTCATGACCCAACTTTCAGCCTTTCCCACCATATGCAAAGCAGCTAAGTCAACCTTTTGTTCATCAGGGACTTTACACAAAATAAAGTACTTAGAAYACTTCTTAACCCAAATTCGAGGCAAAGAGCCATCAAACTTTGGAAATTCTAGTTTAGGGTTCATACCAAATAGCTTCTTGCCATTGTCTGCATCAGAAGAGAAGGAAGAGTGCTGGAGTAGCTTCCTTCAGGGTGAATCCCTCTTGTTGTCTATAAGACTGCAGCAATCCCACATTTCACAAGTCTTTGATCCAGCCAATTTGTTTTGATCATTCAATATCTTTGATTTTTGGCTCATTAATCCTTCGTGTCAAGACCTTTAGGTATCTCACTGGTTGCCATACTTCTTGTAATAATCCGAGCCGAAATTCTATTTTGATTTGATGTGTAATGTGAAAAAAGTCAATGTATGCATTCCAGCAAACAGGTGTGAATGCAATCAGAATCAAAATTTTGAGTGTGATGAACGAAGAATAGGTTTTTTCTTCTGATACCAATGATGCAGGTGATTAGATTGATCAACCTGATTTGCACAATTCTTGAGCAATGTAACAGTAATCGATAAAGTAGAGAAATAGAGAGAGAAAATTAGATGAGAGAGAGAAAGAGAATTTCAGAGATAAGAAGAGAAAGTTTGATGTTTATTATTCTTGAATGATCCACCAATGTCTTACAATTGTGCTTTTATACAAATATTGCCTCGAGTAATTGGCTAAAAACAGAAACAACAATTGCAACCGAATTTCCCGCCAAACCAACTACTATAATAACAACTTCATACTAATTTGCTTAAATTTGCTAATTGAGCTTATATAAACTAAGTACTGCATCACATCATTGTTTCCAATTTGGAACAGATTTTTACAAGGAGGGTTGCATGGTAAATGTGGAATGTATCGGGTATATCTCCTACTATGTCATCATGTTATAATGAGTTACATGAAACCACCATCATATGTTTGAGAAATAAGAAAGTTCGGATGATGCTAGGATTTATGGACGAATAAAATGTATGTTTGATCAGGTTGTTTTGGTGTTCATTACTTCCAAGTCCAGTGGTTTGATGCGAGAGCATGTCCAGTTGAGTTTGCTAGCAGCAAGATAACACTGACATTGACAATTGACATATGAACTTGTGGGTATCTTGGGTGGTTTTGTTTTGTGGTAGAAGAAATCTGATCTTTGGTGCTCGGAGCTCTTTTTTCCAAAACTAAGATCAGTGCTGRTAGTGGATGGGGTGGTAAGGTTACTTGCATTGTGTGTCCAAAGAGGACAAAATAGCTTGGATTGAGGCACCCTTATTAGCTACTTAATATAACTATATAAGGTCATTTATTTATTATGATYCATTCCACTTTTTGGATGAAAAATATCCTTGTATCATTCATTGCTTTGGATGAAAAAGTGTGATATTTTGGTTAAGAAGTTATTTTAATTATACTAATTAAGTTTAGCATGTGTTTTTTACTTTACTTTTGTGTTATTAATAAAATTAGTTTTTTTAAGTGCCTTTATTATTATTAAACCTTCATTAGCTCTTTTATGAATGTATTCTAAACTCGTTAAAATAATTACAAAATATGATGAATACTAATAACAATTGGAATTTATTGTCGTTTTTCCCCTTTTAAGATCCATTCCACCTTGATTTTAAATTTGTAACTATAATAATTTATTAGAACTTTATAATAGGGGAAAAAGACGTTTACTAATAATAATTGATATATTAGCTTTCCCGTGATGGATATCAATTCCAACAAATTTCAATATCATAAAGTGGAACATGGCGCGCGCGCGTGCGCCGTGGAACACTAGTTATTACAAATCTAGTTATATACATTATATTCCTAAAGTCATTTATCAAAACGTAAATGGTGCAAATAATAACAACATTACAAAAATTGTACCAACGCATAAAAAATAGTCGTAGAGATTAAACAACCGTAAAATCAATAATATCATTGCTAATAATCTAAAGCCACAATATAATGTATCATGATCATGTTTCCAATTACATAGATGTTAAAGAAAATTGAAAGTTGTAGTTTGAAAAAATAAGTAGCCTAAAAATGCACGGGATATCCGATGCATTCGTTTAATAATATACGTTGGTGATTATGATAAATAAATAACTAAATAAATAAAAACACTAGTAGAAAAAACCTCAAAAGTTGCGGTCAAATGTTGTGGTTGYGTAAAAATCGCAACCCTTGAGTGTTAAAAGCTTCGATTTTTTTAAATAAYCGCAGCATTTGGGTCAACATCCAATAACACAAAACTTAAAGCTGCGGTTTTTAAACAAAACCGCAGCATTTGGGTCAACCCAACATCACAAATTACATGCGGGGTGATTATTGTGGTGGCAAGGTTGGTGGCAGGGGTGATGGTAGTGGGGGGCATAAGACTTAACGGGATAATTAACAGATTTTGATTGATTCSGTTAAGAGGTACTGATTTCAAAATTTTTGGGTAAAAGTAGGTATTGAAATAGAATATAGTTGAAAGGGGGTATWTATTTCTAAAATCAGCCCAATACAGGGTATTTTTTTCCAATTTTTCCTTCTGGAAAAGCTATGAAAAATAACCTGTCGAGAGCTTTCCTCTGGAATTGATCACTTAGAACCTGTCAATCTTGATGAAGGGACTCGGAAGTGCTCTCTGAGACACTTTTTGTGTTGTAAATTAGAAATTTTGTTAACTATTGAACAACAAAGTCGGAAATTTTGGGCTTATTATTATCTGTCAACTCATTTATTTGTATATATAATTAGATAATATGCTTATATGATTGTCTGATTGCTCTTTTCTTTTATAATTTGATTGATGCTTATATAATTAGATAATATGCTTATACTCAGGCTATGTTTACCAATCTTCTAAGGTCAGTCAGATTGTGTCTGTGATAGGTTAAACTTTGGTGTGACTGTCCTTTCTAGCCCGATGATGGGATGATTGTGCGATTCATGAGCTCGTGAATGTCCAGATTCTCCAATCTCCAGAACATGAATTTCCAGAAACTTTTAGAAAGCCATCCCACAATTGAAATCACTCCCAGTTCACTTGTATTCTGCAAGTGTAACAGTAAGGAATAAGGTTATTTTAGCAAGGTAATGATTAAGTCGATCCAGGGAATGAGTTCTTTTCCTTATCATTACTAATTAGTGCTTTAAGTGTTAGCTCTTATACCATTCAGGTTTTCATGCTCATTTTTTATTTTTATTTTGAACTTAAGAAGGTTAATTAGATGTCTTTCTAACCAAGTATTTACTTCATTTCAGGTGAGATGACATATGTAAATCTTCAGCTCAATCCTGAATCACTGAATGTTATACTGGCTACATAGCTGCTTCAGTGATGTAAGATATTCAGAAAATTGCCTAAGATGTAAGTGATTTCTTCTCTTACCTTACTCTCTAAGTTAAATACGAAGTATATTGTAATTATATATAAAGATATATCGATGACATATGTAAGTGTTTTTTTTTGGCATATTGGGCCAACAGGCAGAAGTATCAGGGGTTCAGATCACTTGTGTGCAGGTAAACCCATATTTGTGTATTATTAGCTTTGAGAGTATCTCATGTTACTATGTTTGTGGTTTATGGTAACCATTGTAGTGCTAAAACTCATGAAAGGACTTCAAAACAAGTTGTAAATGTTGCKTTTAGAAGATTGAAGTCGAAGTTGTTGATATACTCAATGAATCACCTTAATTGCATTCTTCATGAAGATCAGGTTCTTTCATTTATGTGTGTAGCCAATCAGAAACTCCGTATAGTTAGCCTTCAAGATTTGCCATTTACCAAGTGCTTTTTGAGGTTGGTTGTGCTGTCTGTAAGAACTAATATGTCATATATGCTTATAATGGGGTTGTCCAGTTCWAAACGCAAATTGAATTCCTGTGAAGTCATATAATAGCATCTCTTACATTATCTTAGTAGTTTGATTACTGCAATGAATTATGTATGCATTCTTCTATTTATAGATTACTTATATACAGTAGTATGTTGTTACCCCAAGATAGGCCACATCTTACAACAACATCTTAGACATTGTAAGATGTTTGTTTTCATAGTTTATCATTCCTTTAAGAGTTCTTGATTCTATWGAAAAATACATGTGGGAAGCTAAGAGTGATAGCTCCCTTAAAATAACCATTTTGAAGAAGATGGGTCAGATATTAGGCATTTTCAAAATACAAGAGGAATTCGGAAACCCGCCATTGCTAAACATAGTAAAGTAGCCTTCATTAAAATATCATATGATTTGAGAGTCATTGTTGTTGGTGTATCATTAATTCATTATATAGATTAAATAACAAGATCTGAGTATCATTGCTGTTTATTGATCGAGATAGTGTATACGAGTAGCAGGATGCGCACCATTTGCAGGTCTCTAAAGCATACATTTGCAACAGAGTCACGCTTTTGCCATGTCATGGAGAATCTAACATGCATTTATAACATCTAAAAAATTTAAAACACCAATTATACCAAATAAGTTGTCATTCTGTTTGATATATAAAATAAAGGGAAATTCACTTAATTCTCTCTGAGTATTTCTTCAAATTTAAGATGACTCATAAGTTATTAAACCTTCTCACTTGTCTCATTTACACTCTTAATTGAAATTATCACTTTTATAATCTTTATGTTAAGAAGTGGAGCGACGGCATTGTGGGTTGGGTGTTCGATTGAGGTGTTTGTGGGGTGGTCCGGAAGTACTTTAACACGTTGGAATGGTGGCGGCTTTGTTAACTAATGGTTAATTGTTGAACGTGGAAAAAGTCTTATTTACAGCCCTTGACTCTCTCAATTTCCATCCTTCAATGATACAGAGCTCAAGCACCGATTTCTTTAACTAGTAAACAATTTATAGCAATAAGGGAATTTTTCCTAAGATCTTCATAGAATCAATAAGTACTAGCATACAGTATTAATAAGCACTATATGCAATCTCAGACCTACTATCAGCATTTATATTTGCCATATTGTATGTGTCATTGGCATAATGCAATAAGCATAAGGTAGATCATGAGGAAACAAGAAATCATATTGAGTTGCAGACAAAAACTGACATAATTGAAGCCCTAAAAGTGGTAAAATACTGATTAGCCTAACAACGCTAAACAGAACAATTGTAGAATTGATTTAAGAATAGAAAACGAATGGTAGCGTATTTTGTAATGGAGTTAGCTAAATACCAAATTGCTGGCGTGATTCAATCCCCATAAAAAACAACAATTACCCCTACAATTGTAAGATACATCACCAGACACCTATCACCATATAATAGCTATTTCCAAAACAGAGAATCACACCATGTTAACTCAAGAAATAGAGCAGCAGCCCGAGTATGCACAATAACAACATCGCCATCAAAGAAATTGGCACCTGATCTGAAATCGCAATCTAACTTCTGATGCAGAACCAAATCTATCACTTCATATTAAATTTCGACAATTACATCATGGAATCGCCATTATGTGTTGTTGGAGAATGCCTCTATTAAGATTGTTGGATCTTGTGGTGGTCGAGTTGTTATTCGATCTTTGGATGAAGAAGAATGGAGATGCAAAATGAGGAAGGAAGACGAGAAACTGGAGAAGAGAATGACTAGAACGAAAAAGAAGAGAAAAGAAAGGGATTAAGAATCCGTGAAAAAAGGGCCTGGGAAATAAAGGCAAAAATAAATACAAATCTTAGAAATAACTCCATAAATCTATATTTTCAGAGTACAAAGCAATTAGTAAGGATAAATATCATATAAAGGAGTAGATAAACTTGCAGGGAGACAAGTGAGAAGGTTAAATAATTTATGCGCAGTAATCTTAGAATTTGAAGAAAGCTCAGGAGATAGAGTGAGAATTTCCCTAAAATAAAATATAATTGTCAGTACACCCCTTTAGAGCACTAGCAATAGCGAGGGAAAAAAAATTTCATCACTACTCTCTCTCCTCCCATCCAATTTTCCCTCAATTTTCACTTTTTCATCGCAACAATGATAAAAAAAACTCCTCAACACTCTCTCCCCTACTTTTTCCTATACCCCAYCATATTACACATCATCTTATTTTAATTTTCCACTCCTATTTTTATATTAAACATATTTAAGTAAATAATGTTTAGTAATTAATTAATCAYGATTTTTTTWAATTTCAGAAAACAAAATTTAATTTACTGAAGTGAATTGTCTTGCAATTGGAAGCTTTACTTGTACGAAATGAGATGAGAAAAAGAAGAGTTTAAGAATTTTGTTATTTTTTAAAGTGTGTCAAAATATAGCAATATGGGTGTCTATTTATAGAGGAGAAAAAATACGACCGTTGGTGTTTTTTTTTTAATTTTTTAAGGGTCGAAATTGTATTTATAACAAAATAGCCATTGGGATTTTACGTCCTCTTTATGATTGGCTTAAGGCTTACAGCACGCCACTTGTCGCGCTCCACTTTGGTGCAGCAGGCCACATATCTTAATTGGCTTTCTTTGTTTTTTCTTTTGTGCTTCCCATTGGRTCCAATGAATTACTGTGCAAYTTTTTGTTCCTCACATTGTGCTCGTTTTACGTTTTCCTCTTATTTGAGGAAAGATCCAATCAYCATTGTAGACCCAATTTCATGATTTTTTGCTCAATTTTTTGCATTTGAGGAAAAATCCTCTCACCATTGTGAGTGCTCTTACAAACTATCAAAGTTTAGTACGATACTATAGACAATCCACCCCCTAAGAACTGGATTATGTCCTAAATGCAGGCTGCTGACACATGGATTGAGCAAAAATTATGGCTCAAGGTTTAYGCGGTAGACCCTAAGATGGATGATCTTTTTTTTTACATGGGGTGGAGTAATTATGACCGCAAGGGAGCTGTTGACAAAGGAAGCTCTTTCTTTTACAGGCACTGCAATGCTTAAACAAACTCAATGCCTAAACAAACTCAATGCCTAAACAAACTCAATGCCTAGGTGGTGTTATATATGTTCAATGCTTAAAGTCTAACTTTGCTGCACCTAAATGCAAATGCACTAACATATCCACTCGCACCAGGGCCACTTTCGAAATCAAGGTCTCTGACGGGACCGAAACATAAGAATTCACGACCTTCATGCGTGTACTTGAGACCCTCACTGAATTTACATGTGACTAGCTGTATGAAACCTTCCTCTCTATAAGTAATACTGATTGAAAACACCAAATAGGCCTTGCTTCTTTTCAAACAACTTTGTCTATATTGTCCAGTATACTTGTGCACTTAGGATGACCCAGATGACCGAGCTGAGTTAACCTCGCCGCTTCAAGAATTGGCTACAATTACAAAGGACATTTACCAGCAAATAGAGCAAATAGGACCCACATTTCTTGCTTCTAATCGAATGTTCTCATGGGTCATCCGGAACATATCATTCGAGTAGCCATAATGTTGATCCAATTTGGTGCTCCTCGAACGGCCCGTTAGGATTTGAAGAATTGGAAACTGTAATACTTTACCCGACTCTAGACAATATATATGCATATGCCAAGATTTCCATTTATTTCGGTAACTTAAAAGATCTGATACATTTTGCATATTATTATGATTTAACTAATTAGGGGCATCTATGTTTTTGTAACATGTTTGAACAAAAACATCTAATTATTGTGTTGTCATATGCTTGGTATTATTCATTAGCTTATCTTCATCTACTTTTACATAGAAACAGTCACTTAAGTTTAGCAAACCGTCCGGGGCACCGCGCCCATCGCGCGCGGTGCAATTTATACTCACGACAACAACTATCTGGCGCCATTGGGACTCTAGCGTAGCTGTTCGAGTACTACGTGCTATTTTTATATGATGGCTTAAGGCTTACAGCAGCCACATAATGTCTGTTAAAGACCGGGTATCAGTTGTGGTGACAACGGCTATCTAAAAGGGCGCACATAAATCCTTTATATATGGCAGTCTTTCCTTAGTTGTGTAGTGATAACTAATCATTTTTGCTAGTGCTTCATTTTTACCCATGTCGTTTTGGTGCAAATGCTTTGGTGAAGTCAGATCATAATGAAGTGTACTAAGTTCATACTTTTTGTGTTCTCTTTGGAACAACATATTGGATCCCTCACAGGAGTTTTGTATAGGAACGTGTTTGTTTCTCTGTTATTGTGGAAGGTGATATATCAAGATACACACAATCAGGCAATTGTAAGACGTGTTAACCACAATAATATAATCGATTTTGTGGTGGCTTTACGAAGTTTTATTTCATATGAGCATATTGTTTTGGATAGAGAATGAAACATGATATCGCACATCATTGTGCAGCCGTATTGAGTGAGATGGCTCCTGTGATACGCAAATAATCCGAATCGATTGGTTAAAGATGTATACTACGATTAACTAAGAGCTATAAGAAGGAGAAGGGCTGAACCAGGTCCAGAAACCACTTCCCTAGAGGGGAACGAGATCCTATGATAACAACTACATAGGAGATTCAGTCCGATGGCTCAAGAGATTTGACAGAGGAACAGAGCATTGATGGACGTGATATCAGAGGCTATCTCATCATGAAATTGGATGAGTCAAGTTGAGATATAAACTAGTGTATGGCTAACCTATTGGGAATATTGTAACATGCGGGTTCGATAACGGGCGGATACTCAGTTACCAAGATGGATGATCTTTTTTTACATGGGGTGAGATGTAAGTTACAATCATTTAGATAGACCACGGCAAGCAAAGTGGTAGACCTTGGACATGAGAAAAAGTGTTTAAAGTCAATTACTATTCATCTTCACTTACCACACTGATCTCGATGCAATTAGCTTACACAGAAAAAGGGGTGAAGACTTTAGAAAATATCACATAACTCTATGATGCACAATAAAATCTTGTAATAGCATCTCAATCATTCGTCATTTCTTTCAAAACATAGTATGCATAATGCATAAGCGTTGACTATGATGTGTCGTTTTGTACATTAGTAATCATAGTTATTCAGAGGTTATAGCTATGGCACATACATCGAATAATCAAAATTTCCATGTTTGAACTATTGGGACAATTCAAGGTATTTTGAGACATAGCTCAATCTGATAACTCAGGAAGGAACAAATATAGTCTGCTCATATTTGTAACAGAAATGGACTTTCAAGAAACAATTGGATGATTAAGATATTTAGTCAGAAGGAGACCTACTTTACGAAATCAAAAGCTAGGGGGTTATGTTGGCTTCAGACGGGTTTCATGCGAAGCAGCGCAGGAATTAATTATGATGAAACTTTGTTCTAGAATAGATAACGCAGGATCTTTGAAGCAACTTAAGGATATTATGTGACTCATTTGCTTTCATGGCCAATGAACTTTCAACTCTTAATGATGTTCAGAAACCTTTCTTAATGGCTTTGAAAAGATGTTTATGTGGAACCTCTAGATTTTGAGGATAGTGAGCGTGTGACCAATGAGACCCACTCGTAGTTTAAACTTTGACGAAAGCTCTTAATTTGCGATCTCTGATATACAGATCTACGTAGCGCTATGGATTGGAACGACCATGTACTCTCTCTATTACAGATTGTATATCTACTTGTAGATAAAGATGAGTATAACGAAGAGGCCATACAATATATGGACAACGCCTGAATCTATTTTTTTAAACAGAACAACAAATGTGGGTACTATTATGGTTTCAGGTTTAGGTCTTGACACTCAGTTAGTGTATTAGCCTCTCGCATGATGACCGATGGATGTTGAGTTTGATCGAACGCTCGCCGCTAGTCTAAAACATAATGGGCTACATTATTACAGAAGTTTTGACTGATTTGACTAGAGAAATTTTAGCAGAAATTTATGAGACAATCGAACGCTCGATAATTTGATGTGCTTATAGTTACTGTATTCGGAGAATGTTCTCATGGGAGCATGCCGGAACAATTCATTGAGGATTCTGCGATCGTAGACCGATAGCTTATTGTTCTCGGCAACATGGATAGTGATCATCGATCCATAATAAAAGTTAATTGTGCTCCACGCTCAGATACTCGGGAAGAGATATGGTCCCGTATATAGGGAGTTTAAAGAATACGATAAGTGGAATCTGTAATACTCTATAAAAACTCTGCAGCGAGTCCTTGATAGAGACAAGTATAGGAATGCATACTGACTAATATCAGAAGATTTGTGAGATCTCTCTAAAATAGATTATGATTATCGGTAACAATTTGAAGACAAACAGAATTATACAAGAAGAATCATATCATGATTCTATGTGCATATTGGTTGGGAAAGGTCAATGACTATATGAAGACCATTTAGATTTATGAGATGGTGTCATAATATACTACATGTTTATATTGCATAGATACATGTAAGCTTGAATAAACAACATATCTCTAAACATCTATATTCACAAGGTTTTGTGATTTGTCATATGCTTGGTAATGTGTTGTATTTTCATGACTTGAGGAATTATATCTTTCATTCTACTCTGCTATATGAGAGTAGAGAGTCGAATGTGCACCGTGTTGGTTCTAAGGTAATTATAGAGCAATGCTCAAACGAATTCAAAGCCAGGAGAAGACAATTTCCGGGTGAGAACAAAACTTCTGGCCAAAGGAGAAAATCCACTATTTAATATAGGACCTGTAAACCACTTTAACCTAGATCTCTCTAGCCACTCGGCGCGCAGCCCGTGAGGTGCATTCTATACCGGACTAGGCTACTGTCGAATTCTGACTGTGTCGTTCGTGGTGTGTTGTGTGTTGTGTGGTGGTGTGCGTTGTTGTGTGTGTGTTGGTATGGTGTTTTACATTATATATATAATATATAGATAATATATATATATATATAATATATATATAATTAATATATATATATATTATATATATATAATAGTGAGATTCCATGAGACTCTTCTTAAGGTGAGAAATATGAGGAAACTCTCAGTGGTGTCAGGGGAACAATGATTATTTTTGATGTTTCTA